>JAQQZY010000017.1:24232263-24246062 GCA_030068375.1 Ostorhinchus rueppellii | reverse complement strand
TATATAAAATCATTAAACCAAGAAGAAAATATGGAGTTTACATTATTTGTAGGTTTTTATGCTATTATTTTTCTTGACATCATATTGGTCTGAATGTGGCTTGTGAATTAAAATGAGTTTGATTTCCTTTATTGCTAATATTTTCAGTTAAGATTTGCACTTCGCAAATTCATCCCTCAGGCCGGATTGGAACCTGTGCCGGCCACATGTTTGACACCCTTGGTGTCAGTGTATTAGGCAGAAATGGAGGAATGGGGTGTGTAATATTCCGGCAGGTGTAAAAGCAATGCGCATAGCTGGTGGAGGTACGGTACTCCTAGCCAAAAACAAAGTTGCAAGAGAGAGAGGAGGGGTGTACAGTATTCCCAGCCGAATATGAATTTGCACTTACATGGGGTCTTTACATGGGGGGCTGCCCCCGTTGAGAAACTTTGTAATAGTCCAACGACTTAGATTTTGACATGGTAATACCTGTGACAAGGGAAGAGAACAACATATTGATAATTGGCACAGGTTTGAGCATGCCGTGCACCATTTTTTGGTTGTGCTTTTCAAAAATTAACTGCAAATCACGGGTGCACAACTCGCAGCCTAATACACTGCCTGGTGTATATGTTTATATGTTCGCAGCATGTTGTGCCCAGCGTGGCATTCTGAACACAGTCCATGTTCTGTATGTGCTGGCTCTGATCAGGACATCCTTGTTAGGACTCTGGTTGTTGTGCCGTTTCCTGTCTGGCTGTCCCATGGCGCAGGCAGGCACTGGGAACAGGAAGGAACCACAAGGACTTAGTGAGGTACTCCAGACCCATCGGGCACATGATGTCATAAGAGGAAGTCGGACAGCTGTATCTCATTGTGTCATTGGCTGCTCACTTGTGTCCAGCTTGTGGGTTTTTGTTGAGAAGTTACAAGGTCAGCAGACGGCATGTTTACTTCCTTGCTGTTGAATTCTCTTTTCACACCAACTCACATACAGCAGATGTCTGTTTGCTCACTCCAACACTCATAAGTGCTCTCTGTCTCTCTTAACACAGTCACACAGTTAGCCCCACCACCCCCCATCCCATCCCTCTCTGCAACACACACACACAGCTTTTTCCATTGTCCTAAGTGGAGTCACAAACAATCTCACATAGCAGAGGGGCCCACGTAGATCCTCTCCTTTCCCCAGTGTCACTACTTCATAGCACATGGTTAAGTGTCCCAAAGGGAGCAAGCCTAAAGCCACATCCACTTTATTATACTCTTTTGGCTTGCCATATTTAATTTACCAATAGCCTGGCAGACTTGCTAGAGGAAGAAATTAAACCCTTTCCTCTCTTATTCCTTATGCTCTGAATCTATGAAAAACATCAAATGATGCTCTGACCATTTTACATTAAATTTATGAATGGACCCATAATGAAGCAATCAGATGCTACTGGCCACTTTAAATCATTACCTCTTGTTCATATTTGTGTTCCAGGCTGCTAGCATAGTGGTACATAACATAAACAGGACAGATGAACTACGAGTCCCACATCAAACTGGATTTCTCCACCCTCTGCTTGGATTGTTCATGTTTCTGCCTGAATATGTAAAAGACTTATTGCTCTGTGTTGTTGACTGTAGTGTCCACTGTCCCATGTATTCCTTGGTGAACACTGGCTGCTTTCTCTATGATGTCCGTGTTTGAACTTCTTGAAGCTGCAGTGTGTAACACGGAGATGACCTGAACCTAAGTCTTTCATCTGGACTGAAAATTATTAAAATGTGTTACAGATAAATGTCTTGGAAACTGAATTAATGAGAAAGTTTAGCCAAACAACTGTCATGTTGTTGTAATATATGAGATCTATTTTTCTATTTCTTCTTTCTCCAGTACTGTTCGAAAAACTAGTTATGCTGGTTTTTGATATTCCTACCTAATTAAATCTAGATGCAAAATATGGACATTATAACTAAACAGCAATAATAACCAAAGCAGCACTTGCAAGGGCATCAGTGTCCCAGATGGGTTTTATTTTTTTTTTTACATTACTAGTCGGAAGTGAATGAAGAAACATAGTCCCAAGACTAAACATTAGACATTTTCAAAAAACAAACCTCAAATTAAGTCAGTATTGCTTAGTCTTGCATCCAAATGTCAGTTAGTAGTCTCCTTGATTAATTCAAATGATATTTATATCAGCCTTTGAAAAAAAACCCCAAATCATTTGACTTGAAATTTGCAGCTTAGTTCTTATGACTCTGAGTAGATCATCTGATAAACTATGTTCCTCTTATCTGTGGTGTCTAATGTGGCATTAGGGCTGATCGTGTTGAAGATGACCGGGGTGCTTAGCAGCCTAATGCATGTCAATGTGTGCATGGTGTGTACGGCATGTGAATATTTTCACAGTCAGTGTGTCTGGGGCTTTTTGTAGGGAATGAAATGCCTGCTGCTAATTGTGATGTGTCATCAGAATGTGGCAGAGGAAGGCTTGACTTCCTTTTCTCCAGCTCCCAGAGGACAAACTGTAGCGCAGGCAGGTCATTAGCCAGCCCCTCAGGACCCCTCGGGATGTGACTGCAAATGGCCCTCCCCACTAGTGCTTTCTTCCCCCCCCCTCCCTTCTTCTCATCCTCCCATCTTTTTCTCATCTTCTTTTCATCTTTCTCCTTTTCTACCTCTTTCTGTTTTGTTTTACTTCAGCCGGGCCTGCAGCGAGTTGGCTTTGGCTGACCTCTCTGCTCCACTGTCTGTCTGCCTCTTTGCCCATTGTTTACAGACAAACTGAAAATGAAGCTGCTGGGTTGGCTGCATTCTGCTCATTACAGTCTTTCTTTTCTAACTTTAGCTTGTTGGATGTTCACAATAGAGCCTCATACTTACAAAAAAGTTGTATGACCAAGCGTGTCATGAATTCCTCCTGATTAGGAATCGGCATGACTTTGATTAAGGCTATGTTTACACTTGGCTAGGTATTTTGGAAAATGGATACCCCCCACCCCCATTAAAAAAACAAAAACGAACTCAAAACAAAACAAAAAAAACCCTTGTACACATGTGACCCTCTACAGAAAAATGTTTACGTGGCCCCAATATATCTACACCATCAAGAGCATACTTAGCATTTAGATGGCAGTGCGGTGAGATGATTGAGTACCATCAGAATTCTGAAAAGAATCACAACAAATCGTTACCTCAATTACTTCACACGTCACACTTGTGATGCAAATGCACTTCTGTAGAAAAGTGTGACATCTGTCCAAGATCTTCATTTCCCTCTGTTTGCCACAACTGTGAAAACGGAGATTTGCCTGGAGTTTCACTGGAGTTTGTAGAAACCATTCTTATCAGTGGGTGTGGCCATTATTCTTGTGTAAACAATAGACACAAATGCAGAGAAAAATCTCAGTTTTACCAGATACCAGTCTACGTATAGATGTAGCCTAAGTATATGACAATTACTTTGTAGTAGCAGGCTCCTCAGGTTTGCCTTTTTAAATTGAGATGATCTCATGGACACCACAAAAGGCTGAAGTACTTCTCGCCCATCTTATAATTTGTCTTTTTTTGTACACATTGAAAGAAAAATGCTTGCCATCCCTCCCTCAGAAGCAATTAGCAGGTCTTCCTTTTTATCTGCTAGCTAAAGTCTACACCAGGGACAGACGCATACACACATAGCAGACAGAGCAACATTGTGCTCCTTTTCACTTTTGTTAAAGTGTGAATTTAGAAAGCTGTTTGCCCCTTGCGACCGCTTCAGGTAAAATGTTCCCACGGCCAAATGGTGAATGTGTTCTCTAGAGCTGTTTTTATACTAAACTGGGAGTTAGTAAAAAGGGAGTGTATCTTCACTGACAGAAAACGGAACAGCAGAAAAGACATCATTAATGCTGAGTTCTTTTGCTTCTGCACTAATAAAGCTGAATGGATTGCTGAACGATTAAAACTGCAGATTAAAGTTAAACACTAAACATTTAATAGCCTAAGTGTTTTGGCTGATTGTATAAACAAGTCAAATCCTGAAAACAAAGGAAAAATGTTATTTTGTTAATCTTTTACTGCACAGCCCTACTTCGAGGGATTTCCCTTAGTCTATCAAGGTCTTAGCTGGTATTGGTAAACTTAACTTGAGAATGAAATTACTAGTACAGACAGATGATGGATTTATCTATTTGCACATTGACAGGACAATATTACATTAAAGCACTATTTCCAGAGTGGGTCATTATTAAGGAAATGAATTATGAGTAATGTGAAGGTTTATTGGATAATCAAGACAGAGAATATTTCCCATTAATTGCTTAGACTGTGGTTATTCGATAATGAACTGGAAAATATTTTTCACAGTCCTCATAATAACATAAATGGTGCTGTGTATTAGACTGTTATAACATGGCCAGCGTACTGCACATAGTCACAATGGTGTATTTCATGTGTTTTCTATTGGCAAACCCTGTTAATATGGAAAGAAGTTTAAAAACATTGCATTATGCCACTGTTAAGTCTAGAGATTTCGGGTATCCAAGACTTTCTGGGCAGCAGCCATGAACACAATTGGCATCCACATAGTTTTTGCTGGATCCCATTCAGGCTGTGTTTACATACTATTCTATTATCTGTGTAGTATTCTCATATGGAATTGATGTTCTCTGTTACAGCGGTCTTTTAGGGATGAGGGTGAAAGATTTCTGGAAAAGCCAAAATGTTTGAGAGTTGAATGTCTTTGTCATATTAATGTATTTGCATCAATGTGTGTGTTCTGTTGACCCTCCCTTCTCCCCTTCTCTCTGACCCTAGAATAAAACCTGTTAGCTGCTCTTAAAAGCAGAGCCCTCAGGAGCCTTGTCAGTGCACAGGTTCATAAATAACATGTGATCTTCTCTGGCCTTTAGTGTTTCTTCCTCTTGTCCTCTTGCGTGTTTCTGTTGCAGGATGTTTCTCTGACAGAGAGACCGTGAGGCCGTTTGGCTGTTTGTCCCATCTGTGGTTGTATGGTATGGGGAGATGCCAAGGAATCTAGTTTAGCCCTCTTGTACTTGTTTAGTTTCAGTATGTAAATTATGTTTATCTTTTAATAGACTTAATACTTACTGGAAGTCTTTTGGAATAAGTTATTGTGGTTGCAACAGGGTTTAAATCTATGACATCTGCTGCTTTTTGTTTGTTGCGCATTAGCTTTTCCAAGGAAGACAGTCATAATTGCATCCATTGTGTCATCTTAGTACAGTGTTCCTTTTCTGGTTTACTGAAAGTTCATCACATTCAGAAATTTGTTGATTTTGAAACAGAAATTGACTTCAAATTCTGCAGTTTGGTGAGTAACATTTCTTCCACATAGTTGAGGTTCCAACTTGAATAACTTATCTTGCCTGGATGCTAACCTGTAAGTTTAATGATGTGACACGGTGCGTGGTAAGATGTGTTTCATCAGATTACAACTTTGTGCCAACATTTTTCTGCCCAATCTAGGCCTTTAACATAAGAAATCATATTGATAAGTGTTAATGATCATCAAACTTTTCCAGCATTTTTCTTTCATTTACTTGGTATTTGATGCATTCTGTTTCTTTCATTTTCCCCAAATGTGTTGATCTTTGTTTGGGGCCTTTTCACCATGGAAGTTTTCAGCAATCCTTGAGTTTTTTAAGGTCATTGCCAGACAATATAGGCTTACCAGAAACTCAACTCGACACCTAATTTTACCTTCAAATGGGAAACACATGCTCAAGAAGAACAGATTTACTCCAACCAAAGAAATACAATTGGATTAAGTGTTTATTTATTATTTGGTGCTAATATTTTCCTGCTCAACAGATTAGCAAAGGTTTACACCACCCTTCTCAACCTGATTTGGAATTCTTCCTGTTGAGGCCAGTCTTTTCCAAATGAGGTGATTAAACAAAGTGTTTTCATTTTAATTGGTCTGTTATTCAGATTGCTAGTGAGATATTAGGCTCCATGGAGATGTAGATGTTGTATTTGTGATAAGATATGCCTAACACCTGCGTGTGATGCAGTAGTTGTCATAAAAGTATATTTAGATCCTTACTTGGAGTACAGGTTATTTGTACCACATGTACAGATGACCATCCTGCAGGAGTTGGGGTCTGCTCAAGGTTTCTGGCTGTAAAAAGGAACTTTTTCCTTGCCACTATCACTAAGTGTTTGCTCTTGGAGGATTCTGTTGGATCTCTGTAAATTGACTTAAGAGTCTGGTTTTGACCAGTTCCATTTGTAAAGTGTCATGAGATAACTTTTGTTATGATTTGGTGCTACTTAAGTATAATGTGATTGCTTGAATTTGATTGATGTGTGCTCCTTGTTTATATTTTTAAGTATATCCTATCATTTTTCCTTAGTTTGTGTGCAAATACTCAGGTGAAGTCCAAACCTCTGGACATGGCTGCTTTATGTCCCTCTGTAGATGCTGTAGTGAGCGCATCTCTCTGGTTGCTTTGAGCTTGGTTGTGTGTGTGTATGTGTGTGAAAGCGCTGACTCAGGCCCCAGCCCCTCATAGCTGGGCTGCCTGTGGAATTTGGAGCTGAGGTGCAATGTTAGGGAGAACAGCAGCTGTTTAGATGAGGCCGGATCTGTCTCTTTGTCCACCAGCACCACCCGCCCCATTCACACTCCCTGTGTCTGTCTGTCCGTCCGTCTGGTTGTGTGTCTGCTCCTGCTCTCATTGTTTAGGTTGCTGTCGCTCTGCTCAGATTGCTCTCTCCCTCTGTTCCTTCGTCTGCAATGCAGTACACCTCTTGTTTTTTTTCTGCCCTTGTTGTCTTGCCTTTTTGTTTCTTCCTCTGTCCTCCTGTCTTCCTCTCTTTTTTTTTTTTTCCCCATTTGCTCTACCCTCATAATCTTCCCTCCCTGCCCCCTCCCTCGTTCCCTCACTGAATGCTGAATCCCAGCTTTGCCTAGTGACAGCGAATGGTGGGTTAGCATGTGGCTGCATTGAGCTCAAACTACAACCACGTATTATACACATGCTTGTCATCATACCGGCCCTTTTTTTTGGTCGAATATGTTTAGATGCAAGTATTTTTGCAGGAGTGACATGCGTGCAGAAGTGAACAGACAGCACACTGATCCCGTTGAGCAGCATCCTGACAACACAGGGCGACTGAGCAGAGCTGCATCCCCAGTTAAAGCTCCTCTGCTGCATTCAGACACACACTCAAAGGGTTTGATCAAACGCCTAATACTCATACTTGTAAAGCAAACCTCATGCCAAATAGTGAAGACAGCTATTTGCCCTTTTTAATTTGTTCAGGCCAAATAAGGACTGTACTCTAGCGACTCAATTAGCTGCCTGGCTCGATCATTTCAACTCTGCTGCAGCAGTGTTGAGGTTGCACAATCAGAACATGGCAAGAAATCTATCCCAACCTCTAATCGGCATGATGTACAAATGCATGTTTTTAGCATTTACTTGCCAAGATCAAGAGGAAAGACTTTAGGTGTTGGCATTTAAAAAAAAAAAAAAAAAGTGATTATTATGTTATTATCATTATGTTTAGTCCCATTTTTCAGCCATTTAAATTTTTTGATGGGAGCAAATCCTGTAATTCACTGAAAAAAAAAAAATTGATACATTTTATTTGCAACCAATTGAGTATGGGACCATCCATGTTGTTTCAGAGCCAACAGATGATATAACATAAAAACATTTAAGAAGGAGTCAAGAAGGGGAGTTGAAGCACAAATGCCATGGTCTGTGGTTTGCACCATCACACCCACATGAACTCACCCACATGTTAAATGTTTTGTACAACTTGACGTGTAGTTTATAAATTGTTCCAAAGACATGAAAAATTTAAATCTTAGCTTTCAGTCAGCTTTAAGTCTGCTGATTAATGCCAGTTCAGATTTATTTATCTCTCAAAGCACAGTTTGAGGCAAGCAAGAAAGCAAACAAAAGTAACTTGTTTGGCAATTTGTATATGTTAACCCTTGCAAGTGTAAAGATGCAAGGGCTTTCCAGTTTTTATGCTCATTACTAACTATGCAATATATGTAGAGCCACATTTCCATTCAAGAAACTACCCAGGGACCTAGCAACCTTTGGAGAAACAGAGTGTGTCCATCTCAGGGAATAAGGATCAGATTTGGGTGTAGCTCTTTTGCTCCTTTTGTGTTGCAATGCATTAATGTCGAGTTACAGGAGACAACATGTGACAAAAACATCAGCAACAAAATCCAGACCTTGTGGATCTTTACACCACATTTAAAATGTAGCCATCCAATAGTCTGACAAAAAAAGTTATTTCTTAAGAAAAGAGTTGTAGGACTAAAAGTTCTGGGTAGTTTGGGTGGAAAATGCAGGTCTTATGAATCAGTTGTTGTTAAGGTTAATTAGAAAGAAGCCACTGAACATGTGTCCTTGTTCAGAACTGGCCCAAGCAAGGTTTGTATTTGTGCAAAGATCTCTGAACACCATCAACACTGAGCCTTATATCTTCTGGCATTTCTACCCCAGTCTTCTTAATGAGATAATAATAGAGGAGATGTGAGAAATTAGGCACATTAGAGGAGGCTTCAGTGTTGGCTTGGGTTTGGGAAGAGATATTTGAAGCCTATCTGCGTAGCTCTGCATAGGTGCTGGAGCTGACACAATGATGGGAGTGCTGACCTTGGCTTGTGGTGCGGTGGCAAATTTGACGGTGACCCCATCTATTTATAGGCCTATACGTATAGCCACTCTACTCTGTGTCTGTGCATCTTTTGCCCTCCCTGTTCCACCTTTCCTGTCTTCATAGTGCAGACACATGACTTGAATAATGTTAGACTGGCTGAGTGTTTTGTCAGCACCATTCATCCATCTTCCACCTGAATGGTGGTCATTCACTCTTGCAGCTCTCGCATGCCACTGATCTGACCATGGACTGAATCACTGTAGTTGTCTGGATACATTCTCAGTGATAAAATGAAGCCCCTGTGCAGTGCCCTGGCAATCTGTTTACACATTGACTCGTGAGCTTGTTTCCTGCTTGGAGTCGTTACACTCAAACAGTGAATATAGTGGTTTTGTGGTGTCGTGTGTTAAAGAGGGTTTGTGGGTAGAGTGGGGGATGTGAGAGTGAGGTTGTGACCCCAAGAATGTCGCAACGCTTCTTTCATGCCAGACTATAAGTGGATGTTTTGATGCTTCCTCTGTGTTTTCAGTGTATTTTTATGTGGTCCAACTAGCCAGACACCCCCTCTATTCTTCTAGAGGGACACCAATATTCTGTCTGTCGTCCTCAGCCTTCCCTCTCCTCTTTCTCTCCCCGGAGACATCTCTGGGAGGGGAAATCCTGTGGTTGCACTGATTGTCATCTCAATTGTCTTTCACTGAGTCGTCTCTGTTATTCACCTCTATATATAGAGAGTTGCCTCACGCTGTTTCCTCACTGTGATGAAGGACACAAGAATATGACATGGAATAAATCACACCCATATTTAAACCAAACAACCGCCATACTTATTTAATTGATTTACTATTTCTTTTTTTTTTTCTGATTATATGTTCGTGTTTTTTGTAAAATACAGGGTGTGTTTATTATGCACATAACTTCTGCAGTAGGTAAACTGTGTCAGTGTTTCAATTAGGACGGCATAGTTTGGTTTTTCTGTGAGAATTATGATATTAAGATTAGGATAAATGTATTTAAATGAGTTATTTTGCTTGGTTTTCAAGGAAAATGCAAGATTTTCACATTTTCCCATCTCAAACATGCAATGTAGCGTGTTAAAAATGCATAAGCTTCTGAAACGGAAAATAAGTAGTGACTTTCCATGTTTTATCCAGTAGCTTTTTCTGCTCAGTGTCACTCAATTCAAAACATCATCCTCCACAGAGGTCACATTTCTGTTTTTAGCTACGAAGTGTAAATGGCTCTTTCTAAGGTAAAGAAAAAGCAACAATTTTTATTTTCAGCTGATTATACATTAATTAAAAAATACACAAACATGTATCTTCACAAATCCTCCTAAATCAGAGTAATTGGATTAATTGTGCAACTGTAATTTCTATGTAACACCCATGCTATAATTACCAAAAGTATAGGGTATTTATATATCGTTTTCCAGCTCTGCCCTCATTAAAAACTTGCTCACAAACAAGCTCCCAGCTCAGTCTTCTTGGTATAAAATCTTTGTCATTCATTAACAAACTGTAGAGGGCTGTAATATCTGTGGTATTTCCCACACTGAACCCTGTGTTAAATAAAATTTGTATGCTGTGTCTTTCTCCAAAAAAAAAAAACCCACTTAATTTGCTGATATTAGCTAATAATTACTTTCCATATGCTCTGAATGCTTTCGCCCCGTAGCTCAGCCTTAATTGTGCTGTTGGATTCCCATCTGTTTTCGGAATGCCTTATTTGTGCAAATCTGTCTCCCTCCAGATTTGGCCCTTCTCTGATAAGGAAATGCCATAAATGAGCTATTTCCATTTATTGCAATAATGATATTCCCAAGGTCTGAAAAAGGCTTAGCTTGGGTCTGATTATCCTGAGTGTACATCAGTGCTCAGACAAAGACAAGTGCAAGCATCAATACTGTAGGCTCATCACTCGTAATTTTGTACATCAGTTTTGAGTTATAACTTAGATGATAAAGGAAAAAACAAACAAACTTGTAATTATTCTTCAAACATGTTTGTCAAGCAAAATTACCTAAACTTCATTGGCTGAAGTTCATCCAACAGGAATCTTGAGTCTTCTGTTTTGCTATTGTTGACATTTTATAATTCTTAATTCTAATTCTTCCAGGCAAATAATTGGTTTATTAACCAATATTAAATTATCCTTGATTGCAGTCCAGTTTAGGTGATCCAATGATCTTAGAATTTTCGTCAGTCTTAATTTGTCATAATCTACTTTACTTGACTTTATATTGTCAATGTTGTAATTATTTTGGTCCAAATGCAAAAATGCAGAGTTTCTATTCAATTAGCAACAACAAAACACTTGCATACACACAGCCTAAGCCTCCAGAAACCAATGGAAACCAGAGGAGCTTTGGGTTGATTGGTATCATTATTATCAGTAACAATAACCCTTTAAAAGAACGAAAAGAGATGTTGATAGTGACAAAAAGCTATGGTTGAAACTTGGTATACTGAAGCCCTAATTGTCATTATATAGGTTTTATATAGCCTAAGCATGTGTTTTTATGCAATTCAGCTAGATTTTTTTTATGTTCAGTGGCATCTTTCTTTACCACATCTTCACTCTGTTCAGCTATAAACTAAACACTGTAAGCACTGCAAGACATTCTGTAGCTGTTGGAAACCCACAAGCTAAACTCAGATGTAATGCAGAAGCCACAGGTGTGTGGTGTTCCTCTGTATATCATGTCCAACACATTGCAAGACAAAGTGGAGCATGTGTTTTATCAACTGTGTGGACAGGGGTGGCGTCTGTGAACACCTAGACGTCTTTAACACCCCCATCAAAACAAAAGCTGGGCCTGCCGTAACCTCCCACGCCGACTCAATCTGCTTATCAGTGAGGTCATTAGTGGCGTAACTGTTATCTAGGTGTCTGTCCGCTACTGTAAGGCTGTTGCTAGAGCCTGCATCTTACAGCACTAGGCCTGAGCTAATGGATAAGACTTAAAATGGATAAAATTTGAGTTTTCCATACCTGTTTAACCTTTTGGGTGGATGTTTTAAAACTGGCTGACGTGTTATTTGAATATTATGAAAATGTACTGATGGAATTGTTTGCTTACATGTCTCTGTGTTAGCAGAAAGGAACATTTGATATTCAGTATCGTAAAGTAAAAGGACGTCTACTGTGCAAACTTCTTCTATTAATGATATAAACAATTCACAGAAGGCTGAGTCTGATCTTGCTGCTGATCTAATTTCACCAGTAACTCTGTATTCTCCCTTTGAAATCAAATTAACTTTTTTGTTGTTTTTGTAGCGGTCACATTTGCACCTTCCTCCGCTGAACAGGCAGCGCGTCCTAACACGCCCAGCTGTTGCCAGATGCATATTTTTCGAGATGCTTTTGGTTACAAGTCCCAGCACTGACACCTTTTCTTCTTCAAGTTATAATCAGTAGCAAAGTTAGTTGTTTTTCACAGCAATGGGGATTGACTGTGGACTTGAAAGTGTCTGTTGCTCACAGCTACAGCACCAGAAGAGATGTGTATGTGTATTTATAGTGTAGCACTTGAGTCCCTTCCATTTATTTTTGGAGCACAAAGTGGTAATTTAGTGGTTTTTCTCCAGATTTCAGCGTTACTTGACTTCACAGCCTGCCTGTTATTGTTTTACAATGCAGAGGCCACCACCTGATTTGGGAATGTGAACTTTGTAAGAGTGGAGTGTATTGGAGTGGAGTGTATTAGTGACAGGATAAGGCCCATCCATAAAAGACATAAAGGCTAACAAATGAATCCTTCCTCCACTCCAAAATAAAGTGAATGTGCAATTTTTAAAAAGTTGTAATACAGTTGATAGCTACAGGAGGTGAAAACCCTTGTTCTCTTGAGCCACATCAGAAATACCCCAAGCATAGCAGTTTTGGCTTCTTAGCTAACCTTTCTTAACCTGTCTTTCACCGTTCCACAAATGTTAGCATAGCAAGAGTCCTCTGCCTGAAGTGACAACAGCTTGTGGATCTCGGCATCTTCCCAGTTCAACATCTTTCTGGTTGCATTGATATGTTTGTTAACAGTACATGGCCTACGCTGATTTTTTTTATTTTTTATTTTTTTGTCACACATGCAGTATATCACAAATATCACACCTTGGTTGTGGAACTAAAAGTGCTCCTTTTACAAAGTGTTCTGGAATCATAATTCCATCTTTATCACGGCTCTGCTACTACCTCCAAAGGTGTTTTGTTTATACAGACATTGTTCTGGGATAAAGGTGAAATATTCCCGGACATGGTTGTGCAGTGGATAGCACTTGGGCCTCACAGCAAGAAGGTCCTGAGTTCAATTCCAACACCAATCGATGGTGGGACCTTTCTGTGTGGCATTTGCATGTTCTCCCCGTGTCTGTGTGGGTTCTCTCCAGGTACTCCAGCTTCCTCCCACCATCCAAACACATGTACTGATAGGTTAACTGGTTAATCTAAATTGCCCATAGGTTTGAGTGTGAGAGTGATTGTTTGTCTCTATACGTCAGCCCTGAGATGAATTGCTGACATGTCCAGGGTGTACCCCACCTTTGCCCATAAGTAGCTGGGATAGGCTCCAAGCGCCTCCTGTGACCCTAGTGAGGATAAAGCGGGTTCCGAAAACTGAGTGAGTGAATGAGTATTCCCAGAACAGAAGTGCTGTGTAAAAGGGGCTATTGAAGTCATTCTGGTCAACATTTTTTTATTTTATTTGCAAACTTGTGTTTTGGTGGTCTGTCTGTTAATTTGCCTTCTGTTAATTGGATCACAGGTTGAATAGAAAGATGTCTGCTTTATGTCTGCCATGTCAGACTTTGAGAGTTTCGGTTTAGTTCATGTTTTTTTCTTCTTTCTCTGACAGATGGGGACTCCTCAGTTTTAGATTTGGTTAACAGATACTACTGAAGAAGTTTGCAAAAATTACTTACACAATGCTTTATAAACTTATAGATTGATTTGTTGATAGAGTTTAGTGATCTTCTGTTAGTGATCTATTCTACAATAGAATTTTTGAAAAAATGTGTAGGTATTGCATGTTAGGTGAAGTTAGGGCTGCTCGATATTGGGAAATATCAATATCACGATATTTTCAGTCAATATTGATATCACGATATTTTAAACGATTTTTTTTTTTTTTTTGCCGATTCGTGTAAAGCTTGTGCCAACTCAAAGAGGATGGACTCAAATTCCTCCAATTTAT
>JAQQZY010000017.1:24178814-24193391 GCA_030068375.1 Ostorhinchus rueppellii | reverse complement strand
GGCTGTATAAAGAGTGTTCTGTGTACCCTCCATGCCATGTGTATTAAGCCGTGTCACGGTTGAGTGTGTTGATAAAAGGGCCTCAGACACGGGTCTCAACATGGCCTGCCCTCAGGGGAAATCAGTGGAATGGTCAGACAAGGACAGTCTATATATAGCCAAGATAGTAGGGTACAGTGACGTCTCTGTTTCATACCAGTACATACCAGTAACCACTGGGGTGACTTAAGCTTTTTATGACCCCTCAGCTGTGAATTCTAACCAGGTTCAGAAGAATAACGCTGACTCAAGAAAGGCCAAGTGGAAACAGAAGGGATGAGATGATTCTTCCAGAGTCACTAATAAAAGCACACATGAAAAGTTTCTTGTGCTATGGCCATACATTCAGACTCACCTACAGATTTCCAGTGCTATTCTGACACTGACTACCTGTTTGACATATAGACGGAGCTTTCACCCATTATTCCCTCATTCTGGACCCAGAAAAGGTTAGGTATTTATAGGCTGCTAATTTGAGCTAACCCTGAGAATGTTGCATTTTAATTATCAGGGCTGACTTCAAGCCTGAATATATAATGTATATCTTCATATTTTCCCAGACTGTTAAATTTGTAGTTGACTGCAATGTCAGTTGTTCACATCACACAAATTCCTGCAATTTAAAGTGGATTAATTTAATCAAAAAACTTAAATCCACTCTCTAACCGAACATTAGTGATGGTACAAACAACCTACAAAACAAATTTCTCTGTAAAATTCCACATTACATTGGTACTCTGGCCATATGAATTGAATTAGTGAGTAGCAGATATGCGAATGAGAATGAATTAACTTTAAATATTCAACTGACAAGGCCTAAGAAACAAAAAATGTATTCTATACTTGCTGACTGTACTGCCTGTCTGCAGTATAGGTTGTGGATCCCTCCCCTCCATGTTATTCAGTAGAACTTTGGGTAACCTAAAAACGTCTTTATTAAATTGATCTTCAGGTAGTAATTTTTCCCGACAGTTTGATTTTAATCAGGTACTTGACCATATATAAGCAGATGTCTGATGACTGTAATGACCAGTCATGTTCAAGAATTGATTAGATGTGTGGGCATCAGGTGACTGCTGGTGGACAGACGTCATGACAAGTCATCTCTGCTGCACAGACTCCATCTGCATAAGCATTTGTAGGACTTCTTCCTAAATTCTACACGTATCATTACTGTCCTTGGATTATACCAAAGTATGTACAGAAAAGATTGTAAAACGGCCATTATTGGTATCTTCAATCAATTACTTAATTAAATGATTCATGGTTGTAACTGTGTCAGGCACAAGAAGAGCCCAAAATAAGTTATGTCTTTGGGTTTGACCTTCATTAGCAAATAGTGTATATGACAGTTTCAGAAAGTTGCAAAAGATGCATAGCTCACATTTAGCTCCTTCGGCAAATCAACTTGTATCTGAAAGATAGAAAATTCTACTGACTGCAGCCAAGCCACAGTCGGTATCTATACTGTAAACAAATCATAAGCAGTAGTAATGGAGAACAGATGCAGGTTGTGAGGACAGTCCACAGTGGCCACTGTCTACACATCTGTCAAAGAATGTGTTGTCAGTAACTCCCCCGCCAGGGTCCGTCTCCACTCACAAACACAAATAATGTGGATTAAAACAGGAATGGGGGAGTGGGTCTGCAGAGGGCACAGGGACCTTTCTTTTAGCTTGTGGGAGTGGGTTTGTGTGTTGCATACTTCCTCAAAGACAACACATGTTTATGTGTCTGGGGCCAGACAGAAACAGGGCAGTGCATGTGCTCACACGCATACACCCCAAAAAATGTGTGCGCACCCAACATTCTCATAAAACTTTCGGTACAGATATTCCCACAACAGAGATTCATCAATTTGCAGTGTTTATTCTTTCTTTTGGAGGGGGAAATTTGGATTTGTCACAGAGCTGATAAATGGACAAGAGGAAATTACACTTAATTCAATCACAAATATATCGGGATTGTTAAACACTGGCTTTAGATGCATGTTAAGACAGGTCAGTTTCCCCAGGTTATGTAATTTAATTTGATGATAATTGAGGGGAGTTGCAGTTATGTGAGATCAGACTTGTATGTGTGTTTTGGATGTCGTATAAATATTGTTTTACTTGGACGGAGATGACTTTTCTTCATCTTAACTACTCTTTGACAAATCTTGCCTAATTCATCTCTTCTTTAACTCTGTCCTCCCTCCACCTTTCAGGGACATCAAGCCCGACAACATCTTGCTGGATATGAACGGCCACATCCGCCTGGCTGACTTCGGCTCCTGCCTCAAACTCATGGAGGACGGGACGGTAAGCTTCTACCACACTGCTGCTGCCGATGCCTCCTCCGGTCCAAAGCAAACATACCAGAGCTGCACTGACCTCCTTGTCAACCCCCAGGGGTCTCTCAGGAGGAGTTTGTGGTTCAGCTGCTTGGCTGAGGCTGCAGTTTATGATTCAGACAATTCTCTTAGCAACCAAAAAAAAAAAACCTCAGGTGTTATATAAAGGAAAATTTCAGCATGCATAAAGGATCAAAGAGTTCCCCCTAAGTTTGATTCTTCAGTGTTAAAGGTAGAACATGTTGGTTTTTGCATTAACATGTCCAAAACAGCTATGCCTATATTTATATTTTGTTGATGTGTGTAACGCTTCCCACCGTGTTCAAATTCAGAGAGATACTTGATTCTGTTTAATGGAGTGGGCTTTTTCATTTCATATCTTTAGATGTAATATCAGCTTTTAATATTCATGTCAAATGGATTGAGGTACAATGTAAATATACACCACTAAAACTTGCATCATGCGTGTCTGTTCTGTACAGATTATTAATGTCTATAGTCATTTCAGTTTTTCCTTAATACTTGTGGTGAGAATGGCAACTCCCATGATCCCACACTACTTCATAACAACATCAAATAATGTCTTTCATCATTGTTTGCTCCATGCTTGCAGACACACATTATTATTTGCTAGATATTTTTTCACCCCAGGCGGGAACCCTTTTTTTGGGCAATACTTCAGGAAATTTTTTATAATTTTCTTTGTTGCCATTTTGGTGTTTTTATTCGCAAATAAAACACCTTGAATGAAACACACATATTGAATTAGTTAAATTTCTGTTCTTTATTTATACAACATTAAGAATTAGCATAGCATCATTGTGTGACGATGTGAGATCTATTTTCTTTCTGCCAATGGGACAGTGATTTATACATATCTGACATATGGGAATTTAAATAAAAATATTCGGGACTAAATATGCATGCTCAAATTTTGCCTTTTGAGACTGAAAGAAAGCTTGAATTTGAATATAATAGAGCTGACATCTAGAACAATAAATAGAAACCAGCGTAGACGAGGGAATTTGTGTAGTGGGGGTCTGAAAGTTCAATATGTTCTTTGTTTGGTTATTTGCTCTCAGTGGAGTGGTAGTATCCATCTTCCATGTTTCCAAGATTCAGCCTGTTACTAATCATCATGAGTCCTCACATTAGCATGCAGTCTGGAGTCCACTGTGACTGAGATTTTGGGATTGAACATACTCTATTGTTTTGCCCCGCACCCCCCCACTAGGTCCAGTCATCTGTGGCAGTGGGAACTCCAGACTACATCTCTCCAGAAATCCTCCAGGCTATGGAGGACGGGAAGGGCAAGTACGGGCCTGAGTGCGACTGGTGGTCTCTGGGTGTCTGCATGTATGAAATGCTGTATGGCGAGACTCCTTTCTATGCAGAGTCCCTGGTGGAAACCTACGGAAAGATCATGAATCATAAGGTGAGGTCACAGAGTTTAAAGCTGCTTGAAAAAAGTGTGCTTTCGCAATGCCTTTAAGTCTGTTTGAATCTAAGTCTAGTTCAGTCTTCCCACATGGTGTGGTCTCTATGGTCAAGGACAGGAGTAATTGCGCATTGAGACCATGTACAAGAGGTGGATCCAAACAAAGTCTTGAGAGGTTTGTGGGAGGTGGGAACGTGATCCAACCTCCATCTGACCCATTTAGTAGGTCAACTCCACAAGTTGTAGCTACACAGCTCATGTGGTCCAATGCACTTTTTATAGTGGGACAATCATGCAAACTGCTACAGTAATAGTTAACCAGAAGAATTTTTGTCTCCCAGAAAATAAATTGAACCAAAGAGGAACAAAAAGTAAATTTTGTAAACTTGTCAACGTATTTGGCCAAGAGTAAACAATTTCTTTGTGCGAAAAGGCTTCATAACATTATGGTCAAGACTGTGTTACACCTTCTAACACATGCATACTTTTTTCCAGGAGCGATTCCAGTTCCCACAGCAGATAACAGACGTGTCAGAGGAGGCAAAGGACCTGATCCGTCGACTTATTTGCAGTCGGGAGCACAGACTGGGCCAGAATGGCATTGAGGACTTCAAACAGCACCTGTTCTTTACTGGTATTGGCTCAGCTTAACTACTAGGGTTTCTACCAATGCTTTCAAATTCTTTTTTATTGAAATGCCTAACCAGTAACAGCACTTGATTTTTAAGCTTGTTTTGGGAGAAATTCATATTGATCACACTGTAAAATGAAACCACATGGAATGATAATCATTCATACAAATTTTGCAGTCAGATCACAATGTACTGGAGCTTAAATGGCAACTTCTAGCAGTACCAATTTAAAATCAGATTCTAATATGGGTTCAAATAGGGAGATCTGGTTCAAGAGTGGCACTTTTAGTGCTCAAGTAAAACTTGCTGCACATTGTGTGAGGAAACATTTTGGTGTGAAAACATAGTATAGTAAGTATAAAAAACAAAGTCATTGCATTACTCACATCTGTGTTATGTTCAGATGAACGCAAGTAGAACATTGACTTGTGAGTAATTCTGAGTCTCTAATTTTCCTTTGTATCTTCCTTTTCTGCCAGTAAGAGCATAAAATAGGGGATAAATTTTACTTGTTGAAACCTGCAGAAGCTCTGAAGTACAAATTTGCCTGCTTATATCACATTACATTGTTAACACTCCCATCCCAAGTAAACTAATGGATCATGGATTATGTTTTTTCCTCATTTTGCAATCTCTAATGTGCTCAGGCATTGATTGGGACAACATTCGTACGTGTGAGGCCCCATATATCCCGGAGGTCAGCAGTCCTACAGATACCTCCAACTTTGATGTGGACGATGACTGCCTCAAAAATTCGGTATTGACATTAAGACGCATATATAATTTTCACATTACTTGTTCATGTTTTCAACAACATCTAATGAAATGAAAAAACTGTTGGATCTTTTTTTTTTTTTTTTTCCCCAGGAGACCATGCCCCCTCCATCTCACACTGCCTTTTCCGGCCACCACTTGCCCTTTGTGGGTTTCACCTACACCAGTAAATGGTAAGGAAACAAATGTATTATTTCTGTCTTTTTTTAATATCACTGTTGGAAAATCTAGCTGAACACACTCATCAAAATGACGCGAAGAGGATGTGAGTTGTTTTGACTTTTAAAGAATGACATGGACAAACAGAGAAATCTGACACTTGGATCATTAGTTGTGATTAGACATTTTAATCGGATGCGTTTTCCAGGCAGCTCTCTTCCCACATAACATTCTTATCACTTACAAAGAAGGGTAGGAGTATTACATTGGCTTCCCTCCCTAATAAGGTGATGTTCATGGCTTGCTGTAGACCTTCACACTGAAGTGCTGCCCGTGAGAACGAAACAAACCCACCAGTTAGTTTCTTATCTCTTCACAGCCCAGTGATAATGGCCCTTTCCATTCTTTTCCCTTTTGCCCCCACTGTCTTTCTCTTTCTTCCTCTTTCTGTCTTGCACTCCCAAATTTCTTCCATGACTCAACATGCCCCCATCTCCCAACCCATCTGTACCTCTGTCATCCACTCCTCCCTCTGCTTTTTCTATTATTTCTCTCTGTTTTGGCTCTCCTTGACCATTTTCCTGCTGAATTGTTTACCTTCACCTTTATATGTGTCTTTATCCTCACTTGGTGCTCCTGTTCTTGTGCTTCCTTCACTTTTTTCTCTTCACTGCATTGTATTGTCTATTCTCTGTTTCATGTATTTTCCCACCATTTCTCCTGCAGTATCCTGTCAGACCGAGGATGTCTGCGGAAGTTGTCGGCAGAGCCAGATAAGGCAGGACAGGACGAAGTAGACATAGATGTCCAGCGTGGCCTGGAGGACAGTCTGGCCACTGAGGCCTACGAGAGGAGGATTCGCCGCCTAGAGCAGGAAAAACTTGAGCTTAGCCGCAAATTGCAAGGTGAGGCTGAAGAGTGAGAAGCCATTGTATTGTTTACACAATCAGAGTGATAGTTTAGTAGGACACACATAAAAGCATTAATAGGAGATTAGTGTAGAGTATTGACACCAAAACATGTAGATAGTAGAAAATCCTTAACTGCCCAAGAAGAGGACTACTTTGAATTGTACTGTAGATGTGAGTCATAGTTGAAGTTAATAGAACTTTGTGTGGGTGCATCGGCACACACATGAGATATGTGATATGACCACAATGTCATATCCTGATATAGAAATTTCATATCCATGTAACATTACACCCATTTATTTGACAAGTATTTATCACAGTGCTTTGTTAATACTCCAATTGATAAATGACAGCTTTCTCTGTTCTGTTATGTCCATGTGGACTGTTGTTCTGGGCCAAGTTTTGATCATAAACTCTGTAGACTGTTTTTTACATCAATAAAATAATGTTTAAATATTATTTACACTTTTCACATTTCACATACAACACAATCATGCTGTTTTGCAACAATGACTGATTCACTGCACATTATCCTTTACAAGGCACATTTTGGAAAAAAAAAAAAAAAGCCAATAAATGGTTTATGTTTATGGAACCTTCATACATATTTCCTTCTCTGAAGAATTCAAAAAGTTCTAAATGATAAAAATGTTGACCTAAAGATTTTGCAGCGCAACAAAAATGCATATTACCGTCATATTATACTGTGAGCATAATATGAACTGATAAACGTGTAACTCATTACACAATATACTATATTGTCACATTAAACTGTTCTGCAGACGCAATAGTCATTCACCAGCTTAAATTACCTGCATGAATTTTACATTTATTTGTGCATGCATGTATGACACACTAACTAGTGCCTGTTATCCATTTGCCAATAGAGTCAACACAGACAGTTCAGGCATTGCAGCACCCATCAGGTGAAGGTCCCCTCAGTGTTAACAAGGAGGTAGAGATCAGGAGTCTGAAGAATGAGATCGACATCCTGAAGAAGCAGATTGCTGGTCAGAAATGTTTTATATTTAGCATAGACATCATATTTATTTCAACAACTTATCTTTTTTTTAAAAAAAAAAAAAGTATTTATGTATTTTGTTAATTTTAGCAATTCATGAGCTTATCAGATAGAATTAGGAAATTAATCTCATTGTTGGAAACCAAGTTGATCACATGTTTCAAAAGCATCTTCATAAAAACCTTTCATTTCAATAATTTTTGTGTGAATGTTAGACTCGGGTCAGCTGGAAAAGCAGTTGGAGGATGTGACGTTGGCACGCAGAGACCTGGAGGACTCTTCCAAACACATTAAAACTCTTGAGAAACAGATGAGGGGCATCACACAGGAAAGAGATGACATGCATAAGGTATAGCTGTTTTTGGGTTGACATAAATAAATAGCTCTGCTATTAATGTTTCAGTAAGTGACATTTACTACTATTGGTATTCCTTTATGCACCTGTATACATCCTAGTGTCTGTCTGTGCTGATATACTTTCCCTTGTTTTCAGGACCTACTGGAGGCCAGCGAGAAGCTCAAGTCTCAGTCAAAAGACCTGAAAGAAGCCCACAGTCAGAGAAAACTGGCCATGCAGGAGTTTTCAGAACTCAATGAGAGACTCACAGACCTCAGGTAGAACCACTTCCTGACATAAGTTGTCAAAAACGTGAGACATCTGTACTCACCTGTACTTGTGTTCAACGCTGACTACGTTTGATATCCAGGTCAGCAAAGCAGCGCCTGGCTCGCCAGTTACGTGACAAGGAAGAGGAGATGGAGAGCCAGAATCAGAAGGTTGAGGCTCTCCGCCTTGAGGTGCGAAAGGCTGAGAGGGCCAAGAAGGAGGTAGAGTAGACTCCCGTGGTTGCTAGCATGCCCTGTTCTTTCAACACACACCGGGTGATGTACAGTTAAAACTCCTTCTACTTTGTAGTCTGTGTCCTATCTAGAAATCTGTAAGTAGTTTAGTAGTAAATTAGAAATAATACATGAAGTGTTTTATTTTTGTGATGTAATTTAACTGAATGTTCATCCTTGTTTTGAAAACAAGCCTAAAGGTTTGTTTTATTCTTATTTGTTCCTAGTGTGCTGACGTGAGTGCATGAAATGAAAACTAATGTATGTTTGCATCCACTTACTATCCATTATCAGATGGAGGCGCAGGCAGAGGAGCAGGTGGCCGAAGCCCAGAAGGAGCGGAAGCTTAGAGAACGAAATGAGCAATACAGCCGACAACTAGAGGAGGAGCTGGAAGGGCTTAAAGTAAGTCAACAAACATTAACCTGTTTATATACAGCCTTAAATGTTGAGTGACTTCCTTCTAATACTGATAATAAGTTATTAAGAAGGTTTTTCATTATTTTGATCTGTAGTCCAAAGTTATGGGTTTGAAATATAACTGATTAATTCATAAATTGAAAATCATTGCTGCATTTAACCCATAAAGACCCATAATGAGTAAAGGAAGGAAAGGCTCTCCCAATATCAGATTTAGTTGTAAATTTTTTGTATCCATGCTTAGATGAATGCATTTCCTCATGCAGTGGCTAAAACCTTTGTTTACCTCTTCCCCCTCTACCACTTCCAAGCCTGGTTTTGTGTACAGTACTGTACGAGAAAGTACAATTATTACTTTTACACAAAAATACAGTTTGCTCTGTCTCTGTGGCTTTTACTTTGAACCTAACACTTTCTACAAATAAATAAATAATAAATAACCTGAGCAACCTTGTACAAGCTGAAATGTCATAAGAAAATTAAATGCAGTTGGAATAATATTCTTTTACTAAATGTTTTCTGTATTTGTAGATCCACTGTTATCTGTAAGTTGTATTGCATATGTGCAAACGATTATCTGAGGCATAATATTGTTAAAATTGCCCCTATTTTTCTTTAAAAATTTCAGATTCACCTTTTTTAAAAGGACAGTTTGTAAATTAAACATTTTCATTATGTAATTTTACTAGTTTCCACTCTAAAGCATAGAGAAAACTTTGGACTGAGTTTGACTCCCTTGGTTTCGATATTGTGCATGGTCTGTTCAACTTTAACATTCATCTTCATCTGTATATGTCAACCCTACTGACCCCACCTTATTTTTTTTTTTACTCGGATTTCTCCATTGTCCAGTTGAAGCAGGCCGGCCCCTCCGCCGCTACGTCTTCCGCAGATCAGTCCCAGGAGGTGGGTCGCCTGCGGGGGGACCTGGAGAAGAAGACGCTCCTGTACGAGGAAGAGCTGGCACGCAGGGAAGGGCAGCACAGCACCGAGGTCAAGGCCCTGCGCAAGGAACTGAGGGATGCCGAGAGCCAGCAACTGGCCCTACAGAAAGAGATCCTCATGCTCAAAGACAAGCTGGAGAAGACTCGTCGTGAGAGGTAGTGTGTTGTAGAGAATCAAACCACATTAGGCAACACTAGTCTAAGCTAAATATTTTCTTTACATTGTTTCAGCAGTGCAGTTCATGATCTTACTGATAATGATCATGATATTAATTTTGTTTCCATTATTGTCTTTTTCAGTGATGATTGCATGAGGTAATGAACATAAATCCCCTGTCTGTTACTAATGTGTAGTAACTGTGAAATGTTGTTTCTAGTCATTGCAGATCATTCATTAATCAGACAGGGGTAGTTGTTTATCTACTTCACTAGTTTCAGCTACTTCCTGTGGCCTTCGTCAGAAGCGTCCAACAACGAAGGCTACAGGAAGTAGCTGAAACTAGTAAAGCAGGTAAATAAACAACTACCCCTGTCTGATAAATGAATAATCTGTAAGTCGAAGACATTATGAAACTTTCTTAGCCTTTAAGAGTTGTTTCTTGTCACTTTAACCCATAAAGACCCAAATATCCACCTGTGACCAAAATCATCTACTGATCTAAAATGTTTAAGAACTTTTTAATAATTCAAGTAAAATGCAGTTTTTCATCTTTTCATGGTCATCAGATATGACCCATTTGGACTTTAAGAGGCTCCGTAGTGAACGTGGAAACACATACATGTAGTTTGATGACTGGTTGGAGACACCTTTACAGTCAGTTAATGATATATTTTATTCAAAAAGTCAGTTTTTCTTTTTTTTTTTCTTTTTGATATAATAACCAATCAAATGTAATCTCACCATGATGTTTAACGTACATGAGCAGTGAATTAAATGTAGGAAAATACCAGATTTTCACTGAAAACAGGAAAAATACAGAGGATAACATTATGAGAAATGGCGATAAATGACTGAGGAAACGTTAAATGGAGAGGAAAATTAATTTGCGAACTACCACAAAAATAGCATTGGGTCTTTATGAGTTAAATATCTCCCTAAATGTAATAGTTAAGTTATCCCCAACCCGATAGAAGAGACTACTCTGAGTACTCTGTGCCTTTTTCTAAGTTTTAAAAACCAACAGAGATTTAATACAAAGAAATGAAACATTACTTATTTTTCTGCCCCAGACCCCCTGGTAGGTACTTAGGGGTACCTGATCCCATTTTTTTGAACCGCCAGTCTAATCAAATTTTAATAGAATCTTTTTTTGGAGGGGAAAGCCTTAGAGCTTTGTTTTCATACCCGCGAGCCTAACCTTCCTGCCTGGTGTTTCTGACATATTATTCTCACTACTTTCTAATTCATTTTCAAACACGCTGCTGTATCAGATTCTAACTGCATTAATGTGTTTGGGCTGAATAATGTGTACCAGGTCTTAGTACCAAGCCTTTGATTTTTGGCTGTGGAGGAATGTGTGCTGGCCCACACATGAGGAAAGGTCGGAGGATACAGAGGCTTTGTTGGGGCTATTGAATGTGTTGAGTTTGCACCTAAATAAAATGGCAGTGATGGAAGGTGTCTAAGCATATACTTGGATACAAATTTGAGGTACTTGTGCTGAACTTGAATTTTCTACAGCTTTATACTTATATTCCATTACATTTCAGAGGAAAATGTTGTATTTTTTACTTCACTATATTAGTCTGAGAGCTTAAGTGACTTTTCAAAGCCAGTTTTTATCTCCTTCCTGTTCCGTGTGAAGAGGAAATAAACTTGTTAAGTGTTTTGGTTTTGGTGGACAATGCATTGCCACAAAGCTGAAAACAGCCTGTTTTACTGAGCTCAGAAAAGTTCACTTTTTTACGATATGTGATTCTCACAAGATGCTACAAACTTCCATTGCATAATTGATTAATGTGTTTCAGTTACAATAAGTCCTTTAACTGATGCAGTGAGTTGCTTCTCATTTCTTATCCAACGTCAAACAACATTGGTTTGATTAGAGCATAAAGCCTGGTCTGTGTTTCAGTGGAAAAAGGTTTGATGAGTCCAGATTGACCCTGTTCCAGAATGAAGGGCACATCAGTGAGAAGAGAGATGGATGAAGTTATTACCCAACATGCCTAGTGCTGACAAAACAAGCCTGTAGGGGCAGTGTTGTGGTCTGGGGTTTCCTCGGTTGGTCAGGTCTAGGTTTAATAATGTTATGTGTCCAACATGACAGAAATAAATGCTGTAACACTGCATAATGATGCTACAGAGAATGCAACCATAATCAAACCTAAAAACGAGACCATTTTTAAGCCACTTAATCTGTAAAATACTTGACGACAATAAAATGTAACAAAGCTATTAATATAGTAACAGAATGTAAAATACAGAGACTGTTTTACTACTGTTTTCATACTTTAAGTGCATTTTGGCAATAATACCTACATACTGTTACCAAATTTTTATGCAGACTTTTACTTGTAGTAGATTATTTCCATAGTTTGCATTAATACTAAAACTGACAGTTGTTTAACAGTGCAGATTGGACATGCACTTTTAAATTATGAAGCGGATTTTATACACCATCATGATTTAATGTGTTTATTTGCCGTTTCCTTTTAGCCAAAGCGAGCGGGAAGAGTTTGAGACTGAGTACAAGCAGAAGTATGAGAGAGAGAGAGTCCTGCTCACAGAAGAGAATAAGAAGTTGTCTAGTGAATTGGATAAGGTAAGTTTTATTCAGGTTACCTTAATATTACTGGGCTAATAAGTATATATCACACAAAATTTGAATGTAAAACATTAACTTTTCATATTTTTCTGTTTAGCTCTTTAAGGTTTCTAGTCATTTTTTCCCTCCTTGGTTAAAATACACTCACTTACACTCACCAAACCACAATCCCCCTAACCCCAGGTAACCCCTCTCAGCCGGGCCTGGCCCCAGCGCTTTCATCGCATTCCTCTCCTCCACCCCCTCTCTCCCGGCAATGCCAAAGAAATCACTGTTCAATATCCTTCATAAAAACACCCTGTAACCTCCTACGCACTCAGATGGAATGACTCTCTGGATTACGCGCTGTTGACTTTGGAAACGACTCTTGGAAGTTCAAAAAGGCCCCCAATTTAAACAATGTCTTGGAAGTGGGAGGCATTTTGACATATGGAATAAAATGTGGGGAAGTTGTTTTTAAAGTCTGCAACCGATTTAAAAAAAGAAATAGTCTTGATGAAATATAGAGGATATGGATGTGGGTGCCACTGGAATGATAGCACGTATCACTGTAGTTGTTTAATTAATTTTCCTGTTATTACACGCTCTGAAAGATTATATTTTTAAAAGGTTAAACTTGGAGGACAGATTACATCTTTCCCCATTAAAAAATACTTCAATGCTTTCAAAGTGTCTGAAAGTATTATTGTTTTCCCGAGCTTATCTTTGAAGTGAGCCACTTAAACCACTGTTTGCTCGGTAGAGTAACGAAGCTGCTCCACTTTGAGTCATGATGCAATTTATGTTTGTTGGATTATGACACTGAGTGTGCACAACTTTTAAGTTAAACCACAGTTTATGACCAAAATAGTGTAAAGCAATCCCTCAGAAATCAGTCACCCTGTCATCATATAGCCATAGAGCAGAGAGGTAACATGTGTGGCATCTAAGAAAGGGATTTAAAGGTAAACATGAGTCAGATACTGGTTGGTTACTGGATTCTAATGTTCTTTTGCATGGCCATTTGTCGATGTGCATAAACAGACACTTTCATACAGTTACAGATGCCAGCATTTTAACTGCTGAGTCTCATTTTGAAACATGATCCACTGACAAACCCATCTTGCATTTCGCTGTAACTGATAAAGTCGACAGAAGTAACAGCTGGTGCTCAATGTTTCCACTGTTATGTCAGCAGAAACGAGATGACATGAACCACACCTCATTTGATCATTCATTCATAACCGTATTCAAGTCATGAAGATCATTGAGGTTTCCATCTTTTGCTATGTTGTCAAGATGAGATACAAAATAATACACACCACGTTGTAGATTATTCTGTGTTTAATTCACATAAACTACAGGTAGATTGTTCAAGTTCAAGTTAAACCCATGAGACGGTAGAGAAGTATTAGATGGGTAATAGAACAAATTTGGCAGTGTTTGTTACGTAAAATATCTAACTTTTTTTTTTTGTTTGTTTGGGGTTTTTTTTGGCAAACACCAAATGACTTTTTAACCAATAGGTGCACTTCCATAAATTCATATTTTGAAAAATAGCGTTGGAAAATGTTTATGGAGGCAGCCAAACTTTGCAAATTTTTTGTTTTTGCTTGAGTACATAATGTAAATAATAAATGTGCATACCAGGGAATGTAAATAAGTTTTTCACATAACTTTTGAGCAAATATTTAACTCGCATGGTTGATCAGCAGACTGCTTGGCTATTAGCTTCATCTTCTCAGACATTCCAAAGTTTATAAACATGCCTGATCGACAATAAATACACCGATTAGGATGCTTAAGTATTCCACTGTCTTATCAACGGCAAAAGATACCATGGCCATTTTTTAGAAGAGACAGTAGTTTACTCCAGTCTTTTTCACTCCACTTACTAATGTGGTTTAATATTACGGTGCCCCCTACAGGCAGGACTATTTGCTCATTGTCATGTCTCTGGTATCTTTCAATTTTCAGGAACTTTGAAATAAACTCTCAAAAAATCTTTGCATTTACCCCTTCATCCAATAATCTCACTTGACTCCTAGTTTTTGATTGAGAACTCATACTTAAGTGTTCTAGTGTCTGGTTGGCATTAGTGTCCCATTCATGTACCAACAGCTCCTGCGAACCTCAGTGCTGTCATACACACTCACTGGCCACTTTATTAGGTACACCTTGCTAGTACCGGGTAGGACCCCCTTTTGCCTTCAGAACTGCCTTAATCCTTCGTGGCATAGATTCAGCAAGGCACTGGAAACATTCCTCAGAGAGTTTGGTCCATATTGACATGATAGCATCACGCAGTTGCTGCAGATTTGTC
>JAQQZY010000017.1:24151463-24178714 GCA_030068375.1 Ostorhinchus rueppellii | reverse complement strand
GTTCCTGAAATACTCAGACCAGCCCGTCTGGCACCAACAACCATGCCATGTTCAAAGTCACTTAAATCACCTTTCTTCCCAATTCTGATGCTCAGTTTGAACTGCAGCAGATCGTCTTGACCATGTCTACATGGCTAAATGCATTGAGTTGCTGCCATGTGATTGGCTGATTAAGAATTTCCGTTTATCGAGCAGTTGGACAGGTGTGCCAAATAAAGTGGCCGGTGAGTGTATGTAGGCTGGACTCTTTCTTTCTTTCTCTGAAAACACAAAGCAGACTAAAACATACCATGTATCAATAATTCCATTAAATTCCAAATATTTGCCAAATGCTAAACATTTACTTCATGCCACATGTGTTTATGTCAGAAGGTTTGATCTTTTTTGCAGCAGTGACATTTAAAGACCATCGCTATCCTCAGACGGTCCAAATATTTTTTTTGGCAACTGGAAAGTAATTGCAAAACAATATTAACACATTATTGTCTTGGCTTGCATGTTGCATCATATTCTTGACAACTGAGAGACACCAAAAATGTGCCCACAAAATGAAGTATTTAAACGAACAATAGAGCGCATTGAAACTTGTAATGATGTCACCTTTGATGCATCTCTATACACCTCACACAGCAAGATTAAACAAGTCAGGCTGCCTTCTTAATATGGTAGTTGTGTTGATAGATTGTCATGAAATCGATGTTAACAATCATTGTTCGAGTTTATATGTACTGCGTGTTCTGTTGTGACTTTGTGGCATTTGAAATAGACTAGTTAAAGAAGTGTTGATGCAATTACTAATCATACCTTCTAATGACAGCTTTGTGACTGTGCGCTGATGTTTTTCTGTGTGTGTGTGTGTGTTTTATTTTCCCTCAGCTCACAAGCATGTTTGAGAAAATGAGCAGCTCCAACCGGCAGCTGGAGGAAGAGATGAGGGAGCTCGCTGACAAAAAGGAGAGTGTAGCACACTGGGAGGCGCAGATCACAGAAATCATTCAGTGGTGAGACGCAAATACACAAAAATAATAACGGCACACACAGATAGGCAGTGAAATTGTCAAATACTCACTAAGGCTCATACTTTTTTGTTGATGCTGCATTGCAAAACTGAAAGCAGCTACACACAAAGCACTCACTCAGTCACTTGCGGACACGCACGTGCACGCACACACACGCACACACACGCACACACACGCACACACACGCACACACACGCACACACACACACACACACACACACACACACACACACACACACACACACACACACACACACACTCTTCTGCTGTCTAGCAGTGTATTGGGTTCCACCATAAAATATAGTTGGGGCATTTTGCACATGCCTTTAAAGATCTTAGGGTTACTTGACCCTCCCCTCCGCTCAGATCACTTCCCATCACAGCTGACACCTCGCCAGCTGCTCAGCTTCCCTCTGTTGGATGAACCCACAGTCTTCACATAGCACACATACCGCACACACGCACAAGCTCACAAGATCATCCATCCACACACTTGCACCAATGTGTGCACACACATTCCAAACATGCACATACAAATGAGTGTGGAATGCACAGATAGAGGTTTTCAGCGACTGACATTGCCCCCTGGTGGTGAAGCTGCGCTACTGTGTGAAAGTGGCTCACAATTTGTCAAAACTCTGTTTCTTGATCTTGTTCTTTTTATTTTAAAGTTTGAGTATGTAAAGTTTGCCGTTCAGATTGTCTGACAGTCTTACGTTATCGTCAAAGTGGGAGTTAAAGCTGAAACAATAAAGCGTAGATACGAACTGACCATGTCTGTTTGCCTTTGTACTGCTGATGATGTGAAAGTGTTGATAGCCCACACCTGTTGTAGTGTGAATGTTTATGTGATCCACATTATTGTCCATGTATAACACAAATATGGTATTTTTGTGTATTTGCTGTAGGGTGAGCGATGAGAAGGATGCTCGAGGATACCTACAGGCTCTAGCCACTAAGATGACAGAGGAGCTGGAAGGACTGAGGAACTCTAGCCTGGGAGCGAGAGCAACGGTGAAACAAACACACATGAAGACACTGTTTCCATTGACAATGGGCTGGAATTACTGTCAAGTAATCTGAAGATAACTCGCTGGAATTCAAGCTAGATGAAGCCTTGTTTGGCACCTTTTATACCTTTCAGATTTATTTTAAAATTCAAGAAATCTGTGATAACATTATGACCAGTGCTCTTTTGTGTTATGTTAATAGAATCACAATTTCAGTGTCAGCCTATGACATTATACAGTTGTGAAAAGAATGCATGGATGTGCAGTACATTTCCTGTTAGCATGTAATATGTTTATCTAATTCCATGAAGAAAGAAATGGCAGATTAGTCTCTATTCAGTCGACTCTCCTGTACATAGACCAGGTGTAATGGATACCAACTTTCAAGAGGAAAAAAAAAAACAAAACATGCAATGTGATATTTTGGAGTAATTGCAAATACTAATGTGTTCACATAAATTGCAGTATGACTTTTTACTGAATTGTGCAGCTATAGTTGGTCTAATTTGTGATCTCCTGTGATGTGGCATGTTGTCCAAAGAAATGATCTTCTTTTATTAATAAAAAGAAACAATTGGGTGACTAAGGTTGATGCCTAATAGGTGCCGATATCTCTCATGTAAGAACTGTTAAATAGGGAAGAGGCAAAAGGGGAAGACAGTATATAGGGAGTAATGTAGAAGAATGAATGAGGAATGGGTTTGAATACAGCTAAATAAACACAGAAGGTTTTAGGGTTTTTGATTTTGTGTGAATATCAATAAATGGAATTAGTAATCCTGTTACATGAGCATCACTGGTGTCTCATGTTCACTAACTTATTAACCAGAACCTTATTTCATGTCTTTTCTTAGGACATGCCATGGAAGATGCGTCGGTTCGCCAAGCTGGACATGTCGGCCCGTTTGGAGCTGCAGTCGGCCCTGGATGCAGAGATCAGGGCCAAACAGGGCATCCAGGATGAACTGAACAAGGTTAAGGCCAATAACATCTCCACAGAATGGTACGGATGCAGACACTCCACTGATGTTTTGCTAGAAATAATAACATCTGCTGGCAGTAATTAATGACATGTTCACTTTCTGATCCACCAGTAAACTACAGGAAGTGGAGACGAGAAATCAGGAACTCCTGGCTGAAATCGACAGGCTGAAGAAGGAGACTGAGGAGCTGCGGCTACGCAGAGGTACAACTGAAGATTCATATGGCCTTTGTGTTTTCCACTTCATCATCAAATGCACTAAAAAGGATGAATGAAGCTTAACACAAAAAGACCCAGTGCCAGTTATGTGGCACTTCACAAATATTATTTTCTGTATATTTAACTTTTCTTAACTGATTGATCACCATTTTTAAATAAAATTATTTCCTGTGTTTTACAGTTTTTCAGTGTAAATCCTATGTTTTCCTACATTTAATTTACTGATCATGCAGATGTTCATAAAAGCTCAGATGAGGGTTAGAAAATAGAGAAAACTCAAGAATAAGTGACTTTTTCAGTGAAGTTTTCAATGACCAAACATAAAAACAAGTGTCTCCATCTGTCATATATTAAACTCCATGGGCTTTATTGAAAGGATGAAAGGTGAAAGAATGACTAACTGCATGTTACATCAATTATTTACATGGATTGATAGATCAGAATTTATTAAACATTTTAGATCAGTTGATGGTTTTGGTTGTGGGTGGAGGTTTGGGTCTTTATGGGATAAACGTGGAATATTTCTTCTTTTAGGGGCAGTTTTCAAAGACTAAAAAGATCACTGTTACTTTCCACTGAATACTGAAATTCATAAGTAATCTACACTATAAAAACTTGATGACTGATTAATTTTACAGAGAGGGTTACTTTGCAGCTGGGACCACATTAGCAGGCCCCGCCTCATTTTGAGAAATAAAGCTTTGTGGTTTCAACATGGAAGCGTATTGTTCTTGAGGTCATATGACACAGTCCCGTGACTCATTTTGTTTAAAGCAGCCTTTGATGTTCTAATATTATGTTCTTAACTCTGCTTGTGTTATTTTGTTCTGTGTCTGTAGGTGTCAAGCACCAGGATTCCCAGAATTCCTTCTTGGCTTTCCTCAACGCCCCCACCTCAGCACTCGATCAGTTCGATGTAAGTATTCATCAGCTGAACAGGAATGTTGTAAATAAACTTTATAGGGACTGTTTTACATACAGTAGGTGAGAAGATGTGTTGCATTGAAATAATTTAATCCTGCACTTCTACTCTGACTGGTGTCAGTTTGTGTTTTCTTCATGGCACTTTTTATTTACACATGGCGTTTCAGATCTTTATTTTTTGCTTTATCTTTTTGGTTGTTTTCTTGCTTCATTCTCTGGTACATCAGGACTCTTATTCTTCATCCTCATCCTCTTTAATTGAGTTTTGGGAAGACGTAAGTTTCCTCAAAGTCAGCCAGAGGTCCATGTGTGTACGTAACAGTAGTCATGCATATATACACTAGTGAAGAAGGACAGTGTAGATGTGTGAGTACATGTGTCTGTGAGTTTGTGCCTGTGCATCAGTGTAACTGAAAACTGTAAAATATGTCAATACTGTTGATTTTTAAGGTCTTCATCTTCAATCAGTCAAATTTTATTTATGTTGTGTCACACCTTAACAAAGTCATCTCTTGACACTTTACAATTAGAGCTTGTCTAAACCAGACTCTTATCTTTCTTAAAACAAAATAAAATCCCTAAATACATAATTAGAGACTTTCATATATTTTTACTTGGCTTAATTTCAGTTCTTCTACAAAAATAAAGTGCTTAAAATAGTCCTTTCATACTGATTATCCCAGTGCTCCCTGTATATGAGATGGCTTTTCTTGAAACAGAGAAAAAAGAAAATCTTGATTAAAACCAGGATCTGATTTCATCATTAGTATATGTGCTTTTAAGAGCTCATTTTGCACTGAAGTATTTTTATATTTGTACTGAACATCCAAGACCACCCGAGGATAATCTGCAATATTTTATCGTGCATATCAGTGTATTTCTTTCTCTATATATGAATTATATTAATATTCCACAAAATCAAAATTTTAAAGTAAAAAACTTGTGAAGATTTTCATTTTAAAATTTAGGATTCTTTGTTCAGGTAAAAATAAAAAATATGTTAGTGAATTCAAATTCAGTACCAGCTATTGGTAGTTGTGCCAAAAGCTTGGGGAATAATGAAAATTTTGTTTTGTTCTTAGTTTTCTTATTTGTCTTTTTTTTTTTTTTTAATTGACAATGAAATTTTATGACAAGTCACATTTAAACAAAGAATCCATTTGTCATTCCATAAAGTTTTGGTTCTGACTGTACATGAAGTGGTTCACTGAAATATAAAGAATTGGCAATGCTCACAGTACACACAGTAATGTATGATCAGAGTTAAAAAAAAAAAAAAAATACAGATGTATTTTGGATTTCTTGGAGTAGAGCTTTAGGATGTTGTTTTCAAGAAAATCCATGGCATAAACCTGGACGGCCTGTGTGAGTGGAAGTCCTTCAAACACTGAAAACACAGATTGACATGTTTTGCTGTGTGTGTCCTTTATCAGCAGGTAGTTGCTAGTCTTCATAGATCTGTGAGTTGCGCGAATGGCTCTGGCTTTTTAGTGCTAGGACTTGGTTCGACAAGTGCCAAATACTTTTTAAAAATCTTTCCTGCAACCCTTTAATGCTCATTTTTTTCTGACGGAGAACTTCCATAGTCTTCATGTTCACGCTGACTTTCCCAGCTGCTCCCTCTCTCTTACTCTGTGTATTTTTTTTATAAATGTATATCCATCTCTCTGCACTCTGCACTCATCAGTTCAACCCTGGTGGTCACCTAGTAGTTTTCAGGATTTGATTTTTCCTCCCTCAGTCTGTTTTAATGTGTGTTTTGAGCTCCCGTTAGACAGGCTTTTCTGACATTTTACTCATCTCTGTGTCTCTGCCACTCTCCGCCTCTCCTCACGCCACTGAAGCGCTCGCCATCCGTTGGCCCAGCTAGCAAAGGCAGACGTGTAAGCACCAACACTGCGCTCTGTGATCGCTGTCATTGAGCCTTTTCTGAATGTGCTTTTTTGTCTTTGTCACGCTGTTCTTTGTATATGTGTGTGTGTTTGCTGTGGCTGTCTGCATGGCAGGGGGTTGAAACACATCTCCTTGCTTTGAAGGATGTGGCGTTAATGTTCTGGACCTGTGTGTTGACAGTAATGACAGTGGGTTCTACTTCCTGTGCTTCCCAGTATGCATTGACGTCTGTGTGGGTTTCCTTTTTATTCCTCGGTGTACGTAGCTTTGTGAATGGCCATGCATGGTGTTTGGTGAACGCTTGCGGTGTCTGAATTGGCATGGTCACTGGGCTGGGATGTTTCTGTGTTGTATCACATGGTGTGCAGTACAGTTATGGTCAGATTTCTTCTGTAACTTTTAGAGTCCAGTGAATTGGATCACATATATTGACCACAATATATATTTTTTCTTTTAATTTATATAGTTTGGCACCTGCATTTAAGCATGGGTTATACATGTTGGGGTTTTTTTTGTTTTTGTTCCACTAACACTTTCTTCTTCTCTACCCCTCCCTCTTTTCTCTTTTCTTGCTCTTTCCCTTTCCCCTTTTTGTCCTCCTTTTCTTTTTCTTTTCTTTTTTAAACTTCTCTTTCATTGGTTCTTCTCTTGGATCCTTCCTCTCTCTCTCCTCAGGTGGACTCTATGGATAACTTCACCCCCTCCAACACTCCATCTAGGGAAGATGACCCTAAGTCCCTCCTCAAGCAGCGTTCACGTTCCCCCTCCATGGCTAGCGATATGGAACCCATAGAGGTCAGATACAGTCAGGGAGTCTGTTCGGTACAAGCCAGACTGAATCGCATATTGCGAAATTAATCAGAATCTCTGGATAATGGTCATAAAACCAAAGTACTTTCTTCCAGACAGTCATATTTGAAAAAATAGTACTTCAGAGATGGGAGCTCTGGTGTCACGAGTCAAATCCAAGTCAAACTGCAAGTCCCTAAACAAGTCATTATGCACACTTAAACCCCCCCCCCACACACACCCAGCCACTTTTTTTTTTTTTTTTTTTTTAAAGACATGAAGTACTTGATAGATAGATAGATAGATAGATAGATAGATAGATAGATAGATAGATATCAGCATATTGTAATTCAAGAGGTGTGAGGAAAATTGTTGGCTCCACTTTAAAAATGTAGAAAACCTGACTTACAAAGGTTTTAGCGTTCTGGATAACAAGGTGGATGTCAAAGCTGCTATCAGATGCATCAGTACAGCTTCTCTAATTTTGATATATTGGCTTCACTTTTTTCCATATTGATCACTTGATTAAGTTGCAGATGAGAGACCTACAGAAGGAAGTTGTCATTTTCTTTTCCTGTATTTATGTAGGCTTTAATGTTAGCGCTTGGCTTCCTCACTAAATAACATGGTTAGCATCACTTATGTGGCCTAAAATGTAAAATGCAGTAGGAAATTGTCATTTTAACTGAACAAGGGTTTTTTAGGGGGTTTTTTTGGTGATTTTTAACTGGTCAAAGGTGATTGGCTGCCGACAGATTTGCCAATCATCCATGCTCAGGAAAAGTTGTTTCACTTTACATTTCACAATCATTTTTTTTTTTTTTGTCTTTGGGAAATGCAGCAGAATTGCAAGTCACCTTTGAAGTCATCACAGTGGTGTTTCAAGTCCCGACGTCTGGGATTCACAAGTGAAACACTGGCTGCCCTTCCCCAAATGTGACATTTGTCTGCCTAGTATGTTAAGGAACTAAACAAGATGAGTCCCACATGTTTTAGATACCACTTCAGCTGACTGTTTTCCGGTTCAGATAAGACTCAAACTGTTTCTCAGAACAACTGACAATGCGTCGACTGTCCAACAGGCCAGCCCTTGTGGATGGTGAATACCTTCATTAAGGAGAAATGCATGAACACGAGGACAATGAAAAGTTGATTAACACAGAGAGCCTCAGGAAACTGCAGTCGAAACTGAACCTGGTTTCTTCTCTCAGGCTTGGACGGCGTCTCCGGTGTGTTTAATTATCGGTGTTTACAATGGAAAAGGGCATGCAACTCAAACAGAAATATCTGTGGGAAATGAACAGAAAACCTGGACACTGCACTGGACCTTTAGAGTATATTAGTCATATCTTGGCTGTCAGTCTCTGCATTAACTCCAGACTTCTTTCATAAAATAGCTGCCAGCTCAAACCACTTCCGCCTCAGTTCTGACCACTCTCCTCTTGTTTGTTTGGGATACTTTGGCCTGGGTGGCTGTTCATTTGTCACTAACAAACATAGACAGTTTAGAACAGCATATGTCATGACTTCATGCTGTCATTTGTTCTATTTTACAGTTGATAGATCATCCTCCCCGTACAGTCCAGACACCCACTATGCGATCAGGAGGATACGGCAGCATCGGGCGCTCCTCACCTAAGGTTGGGTGCATTTTCACTCGACTGGACGTTGCACTGTAAAACTCAGATAGTTTGAGTTTCACCAGTGATTCATTCTCATGTCTTTTACAGCCAAAAGCACATCAGTTTGTGGTGAAAACATTCAGCACACCCACTAAGTGTAACCAGTGCACCTCACTCATGGTCGGGCTCATACGTCAAGGGTGTACCTGTGAAGGTGAGGAGAATTTGAACATCTCACAGGGTTCCCACGGGGTCTTAAAAAGTCTTAAAAATCTTGAATTTACAAATCTGCATTTAATACCTTAAAAAAGTCTCAAAAAGATAATCAATTTGTTATGGTAGGTCTTAAGTTATGTTGCCATAAGCTTGTTGACTGTGTTGTATTTAAATGTGTTTGGGAAATGTCCAAGCTGCAAAGAAAGTAATGTTGTTCTTCTCAGCTCCGCACATTCCAATGCAACATTTTTTTTTTTTTAAATTAGGAACCAATTATTGCTAACTTTGCAGCCCCCGATGAGAAATGACTCATGGTGTTGGAGTAAATAGGCTGTGAAATGGGCATTAAATTCTGTTTGAAGTAGTCTTAAGTTTAACCTGTAGGAACCCTGACTCAAACAGTATTACTGTAAATCAGGGGTGTCAAACTCATTTTAGTTCAGGGGCCACAGTCAACCCAATATGATGTGAAGTGGTCAAGACCAGTAAAAAAAATGACAGTAAAAATAGTAAAATTATATTATGAAAGTGTTTAAATCGGCAAAGTTTCCCTAAAAATGGGAATAACACAAACAAATGTGAAATTTCTTAACAAAAATAGGTGCAATTATAACAATATTATGCCTCAGGTTATCATGTACACATGTGCAGTACAACTTACAGATCACAGTGGATCTAAAAATACACAAAACATTTAGTAACAAGAAGAGTATTGTTAAAATTACACTTCTTTTAAAACATTTGACATTGTTCATATTTGTTCAGGTTATTCACATTTTGTTTGAAAGGATAATTTGTAAATGTCAACATTTTCAACAAATTTTACTTTTTACAGAAACAAAAGAGAAAAATTTGGAGTTGTCATTATTTCATGATTATTAAAGTAGTATTTTACTGATCTGATCCACTTTACATCATATTGGTCTGTATGTGGAACTGGAACTAAAAATATTTTAACACCATTGATCATTAATATCTTCAGTATAATTTTTGCATACTAAAAATTCATCCCATGGGCTAGATTGGACCCTTTTGTCAGGTCGGTTTTGGCCCAAGGACCTTATGTTCGACACCTGTGCTGTAAAAAAATGACTTGACATGACAGTCTTTTCTTTTTCTATTTAAAGTTTGCAACTTTTCCTGCCATGTGACATGTGCGGACAAGGCTCCAGCTGTGTGTCCTGTACCCCAGGACCAGACCAAGGGCCCACTGGGTATCGACCCACAGAGGGGTATCGGTACTGCATATGAAGGGCACGTCAGGGTGAGTGGGACTGACTGGCACTGTGGTTGTGTCTAGCCTCAGAAAAGGACTCGTTTATCCTTGTCAGCACAAGTGGGTTTAAAAGAATGCACATGTTTGTAAGCGGTGGGACAAGATGTGATTTGCGAGTTGTTTACTTCATGTGAAACCAAATAAACCTTGGAGTGCACCCTCTCCTCTTTAGTCCATACATCCACCCCAGAGTAAACAACATTGCTTACATTCCAAAAATATATTGTCATATTGTGACAGGTTTTTTTGTTTTGTTTTGTTTTTTGTTGTTCCAAAATAACTACATTCATGATGAATTAATCCTGTGGTCCTCAGGCATTTTTGTACATTTTTGTCTCTTTTTTTTTTTTTTTGGTTTCCATTTGGTGATTATTTAGGCTGTGTTGCAGCTTTTGGCATGATATTTGGCAAGAACTTTTCTGTTTAGTTATATTTTTGAAATCCGGTGTCTTCTACCCTTACATGTGTTTAGTACTCCCATGATGCAGTTTGCACCCTCTGGTTACCTTTGTGGTAAAAGTGTACATTAACTCAAAAACTGACACAAAATCATCATACTTAAGGGTTAAGCTGTCATCTCACCGTCTGTCTATATCTGTCTTAGGTACCCAAACCAACAGGGGTAAAGAAGGGCTGGCAGAGAGCGATGGCCGTGGTGTGTGACTTTAAGTTGTTCTTGTATGAACTGGGAGAAGGAAAAGCCACACAGCCAAGTGTCATAGTCAGCCAAGTCATAGATATGAGGTGAGACAGATACTGGATTATGGGAATATGTTCTTTGAGTTTATGTGATTGAACACCATTTGTTAACAGGCATATCGTCTACACTTAAAGACCTTGATTTTGCCATGATACCACATCTGTCTCAGCTAATTTGTTTGTGTCTAACAGTGTTGTTAAAACAGAGGTCCTAGGCACAATGTTTTTGATCATGTACCTGTACATAATCAGTGTCTTATCAACAATAGCATGGCTCCTCCAGTTTGGAGAAGCTGAAATACATGCACTCAAGCAAAACACTGTACTGCTGTGGATGGAGCACCAGCAAAATGTATTTTACCGTCTTAAAAAGCATATAGCAACAAAAAAAAAAAAGATAATTTCAGTTTAAGCAACAGATCAGTATTTCCTGCATTCTGTGAGGTAAAATTACTGTTTGTGTATCAACAGTTCAGTTCATGTCAGAAAAAAACTGTCTTAATATATTCTATCTACATTCTAAATATAAGGCACTTGTATGTATTTTTGTTCTCTTCAAACTTTCAATAGCTACTTTTGACTTAATTATGATGATGCACAGTTTGTCCAGTTCACTCTTCCTATCATCCACTCCTCATCCCCAACTGAAACTTAAAACTGGACTCCTCTAAGCCATAACTCCGGCTTACATGTCATAATCTACATTTCCGTTGTGGTTGATGTAGTTCCCTGTAACAGCTGCTTATGGGCCCACATCAGTGCAGCACAGATCCTGAATCTGTTGATTTAAGGTCCTTCATTGGCCACAAGCACAAATGCATCAAGTTTTGTTGTACTAGAATGTTGTGAGTTGTAATGCAAAGACATAAAATAGTGATTCTCAACTGGTAGGTTGTGATCAGAAAATGGGTCCCAAATCTGTTTTCAGTAGGTTGCGGGCCTTTGGGCCAAAAATAATGTTAAGAAACCAATCCTGGGCTTGTTTCTTTTTTTTTTTTTTTTAATGGAGTGGAGTGCTGTTCATTTACACTCCCCAACAGTTGGTGGTGGTAATGTGCTCTAATGCTAATTAACACCAGACATTTCACAGCTTAAAAGAAGCCCCAAAAGTTTCTATTTGTATCACAGAGAAACTTGGGTATGATAATGACTACATTAGATGTGGTTTTACCTCCAATGAGGACAAAAACCTCAGTGTGCTTAATTCTTCAATAAGGGACTGATTATAGTTTTAATTTTTACCTGAGTGCACATTTTTGGTTTCGGTTTAAATGTACCTAATTTAATGTTAAAGGGAATATTTCCATATTTAGCATCACCACCTGCTGGTCAGTTTGGTTTACCATGAAACTTGTCTTCTGTATTGGCATGTTGTGATATTCTGTATTATCTCAGGTTACAAACAGACCATCTTTTTATTAGATACATTTGAGATGTTTAACTTGTATCAGTTGGAGTCACAGCTTGTCATTGAGGGGTGATGGTGGATCCTAAAGTAGACCAGTCGAGAACCACTGGTGTAAAAAATGTCAAGTTAATATGCATTTTATTGTTGTCAGTGGTGAAATCTCTAAGAATGTGTGTACGTGCAAATGTCATTCAGTCAGTTAAAGTGAAGAGCTAAACAACGTGTGCTTTATCTCATGATAGGGATGAAGAATTTTCAGTCAGTTCTGTCTTGGCCTCCGATGTCATCCACGCCAGTCGCAAAGACATCCCCTGTATATTCAGGGTAAGATCTTCCACCTTCTAATCCTTTCAAACTTTTACTAAATGTTGAATTACTGTCCAACTATAATGAGCCTTTTTCCTTCCTCCCATCAGGTGACGGCATCCCAGCTCTCTCCCTCTAGCAGCCACAAGCCTTCCATCTTGATCTTGGCCGACAGCGACCAGGAGAGGAACAAGTGGGTGGGCCTCCTCAATGAGCTCCACCGCATCCTCAAGAAGAACAAGCTCAAGGAGCGCTTTGTCTATGTCCCCAAGGAGGCGTATGACAGCACCCTGCCGCTCATCAAGACGACACAGTCCGCTGCTATCATAGGTGCGAATCATCAGAAAACAAATAGATTTAAAGGAACTGGAGAATTTACAATCAGCCATTATGTCAAAAAAGGCAGTGCCCTGTTGACTCATTCCCAGATAATCCCAAATGTTCATCCATTATAGTAGCTCTAAAAAAAAAAAATCATTAATTGGGAGTGATGACCTGAGTCCCTACAGTGTCAGTGTTAGTCATGTTATGAAAATAGAAGCAAGCAGGTCAGAACAGTTTTGCACTGAAATGACCATCTCGCTTGATTTTCCTTCATCCTCAGATCACGAGCGTGTCGCCCTGGGCAACGAGGAAGGCCTCTTTGTCATCCATGTCACCAAAGATGGTAAAAATCCGCTTTAAACCTTTCCACTTTGTGCCCTTTTGATGCTGTTTAAAATGTGTTTCCACGGATGTGGGAGGTGGAGAAGTGACCCGTTCACATCTGAAACTCTGGCAACTTCTCACCTTTTCCTTGTTTTCGCTCCCTTCCATCAGAAATAATCCGGGTGGGGGACAACAAGAAGGTGCACCACATCGACCTCATCCCCCAGGAGCAGCTGCTGGCCGTCATCTCCGGCAGGAACCGCCACGTCCGTCTCTTCCCCACACAGGCACTGGATGGCCGCGAGACAGAGTCCTACAAGCTCGCTGAAACAAAGGGCTGCCAGACCATCGTCTCGGGTCCCGTCCGTAATGGCTCCCTCACCTGCCTCTGCGTAGCCATGAAGAGACAGATTATATGTTACGAGGTACAGATGGTGACTGTCACCTACAACATCCTCTCATATTTACACTGAACCTCCATCCATTCAAAGTTGAACACTTTTAAAACGTGTCTCCAGCGACACATTTTGCATTTTATGGTATTCAAATTACTGTAACTGTTGTTGCTATTAGTGTATAACACATATATCACAAATATTATAACGCATAACAAACACCTATTACTTTTAGCAGTGTTTAGCGAGGTTTTAGCTGTGATTTTGCGATGAATTTATGTAAATAAGTGTTTCCCTGTTTTGCTTTCTTTTCTGGTGTATAGTTAATTGAGTTGTATTTTAGCTGTAAAATTATATATACACGCACACACACACCTGAAATAATAAAAAATAGAGGATGCATATAACATAAAAATAGAATGCTCTGGACAAACAAAAATGTTTGAGCACATATAAAGTAGCTGAAAGTGTATTTCTATAATCTCCTAAAATTTCCTTGTGAACATATACAGGGTTTTTGGTTTTTTTTTGTTTTTCCAAATAAACGTGATAAAAATGCAAATCAGGTTTGTTTTGTTTTATATATCACATTGTTTTAAATGTTTATTACACATAATGATAATCAATGACCAAATATTGAAAGTTAAGTTTTTTCGGAAAAAATGTGCAAAACAGTTGACAAAAAAGACATTTTCTGACATTTTTATTGCAAAAAAACCTAAAAAAAATCTCAGTGGCCTGTTATATTGATAGTCTTTATGGTGTTAAGCTAATGTTTTTTCCAACTCCATATTCATCAAAATTGTCATAGCATTCAGTTGCTCATGTTTCCTTGTGTGTTTTAGGTGAATAAGAGCAAGGCACGGCACCGTCGGCTGCGGGAGCTCCAGGCCCCGGGGCCGGTCCAGTGGATGGGTCTGCTCAATGAGCGTCTCTACGTGGGCTATCAGTCTGGCTTCACCCGCTACAGGTACTGTACTCATGGACATGCATATTCCATATCGCTCTATCATGGAAGCCCATTTCTACAGTGATGAAGGAAAAATATCTAGTCAGTAGTCTGAGGAGGTGACTCGTTATTTTGAGAAGTTTCCCAGTTTGACATAACTATGCCAATATAGTGAAATAGTCTGGCATTATTTTGAGAATGTCTCTCATTATTTTGACATAATGAGATGCTCATTAATCTTACAGCATCTGTTTCCTCATCTAAGTGAAAATAGGGTTTCCTGATATATTTGGCAGTGGTACTGAATTCTGTTTTCTCGAACCAAAAATGTAACTGACAAAAACACATATTCCTGTTAACTTCCATATTAATAATATTTCTCTCTGTTAATATATCTTGTGTGTTTTTTACGTTCGTGTAGCGTCCATGGTGATGTGTCGCCGGTCAGCCTGCTTCACCATGAGGATCACACACTGGCCTTCATCCCCCAGCAGGGCCTGGATGCCCTCTGCGCCGTGGAGATTTCCAGCAAGGAGCTGCTGCTGTGCTTCAGCTCCATCGGGGTCTACGTGGACTCGCAAGGTCGCCGGTCACGTCAGCAGGAGCTCATGTGGCCGGCGGTGCCCAGCTCCGCCTGTAAGTGCGGAAACAAAACTGAACTTGGATTTGTTGAAATACATGATCAGAAGAAAAAGCAACATGGAAACCAGAACAAAAGTATACATTGTAATACATAAACATAAACCAAACTGTTGTGTGTTTGCTGTCTGTGCAGGCTATAACGCCCCCTACCTGTCAGTATACAGTGAGAACGCTGTCGATGTGTTTGATGTCAACACTATGGAATGGATTCAGACCATCCCTCTGAAGAAGGTAGGTTCCATGAGACAGAAATGAAACCGAACAAATGGTCTGAACTCATGAGGCATGAGAGCAGCTGGAGCCACTCTGGCTCCATCTGGTGGATTAAAGCGCTTCATGTGTCAGTTATGCTGCCTTCATGTGCAATGGGAATTATGGTAAATAAAACTTATAAACTCAGACATTGCACATGAACATCTCCTCATGTTGTATTTTACCACAGTGATTAATCACTGAATGATAAATAATGCTTTTATTAACATTCTGCTGCTGTTAGCTGATAATTTTACACATTTATACTTTACATAATTTGCATAAAAAACTAAACCAAATTGGTTAAGTTGAAAATCCATAGTGAATGTGAGAGTGATTTGGTGTTTCTTTCTATATATATCAGTGTATCGGTGTCCCCATGACTCTCTTAAGGATAACGTTCAGATAATGAATGAATGAAAAAAAATTACTGTAGCAGATTAATTAACATGTCCACAGTGGCTTTTTGCAAGTAGCAGGTCAGCCATTTTTCATTTCACTGTGACAACAAAAGCATTTGAACACAACAAACTGGTAATTTCAAATTCTCAAGTGGAAAGGGTTATCTTCGTGATGGCAAGTGAAGGCAGGATTGGATATCAGCTTTACTCTAGAACTCGATAATTTCAGTGGACTGCTTTTAAACAGAGTATTTTCAAGAGTGGAAGAAGAGACTTGGTGTGAGTTGATGACACATTTCATTTATTCCCCGCAGGTGCGACCTCTGAACGTAGACGGCTCTTTGAACCTTCTGGGGCAGGAAACCGTCCGACTCATCTACTTCAGAAATAAGATGGCTGGTAAGAATTAAGTGAACAGATGGAGAACTGAGGTGAACACCTGTGGGTTTATACTGAGTCATGCTCATCCATCACTGACTGGTATTTAACTGTTCAGTGACGTATTCTTAGCGTTCACATGTGTCGGATTTCTAAAGTAGCTACGTATCATTAGCCTCATAGCATAATTGCCTAAGATATACACAAATGGATAAAAGTATTGGAACATGTTGAATCCATATGTTTCTTTTCTAACAGGGGTCTGGGATACAAAACAATAATGACAAATGTCATAATATAGTTTTATATTGGGATAAATGTCTTATTGATTTTTATATGTCAAATCAGCACGACCAGGACATCTTACAGCTGTGGACATGATGTGTCCTAATATTTTTGTCCGTATTGTTTATAAACATCAACATTTCCTTAAAGTTTAATGGGAGATTTTTCTTCTTAAGTGAGATGTGAAGAAAGTAGACAGTTATGGCAGAAAATTATTATTTACAGTCAGAGTATGAAAAATATATAAACCTTTAAAATCATTGTCATGGACAAAACAAAGAGAGAGAAATTAAGTAAAAACCATCTCTGAGACATTTTGGAAGCAAAGATCATAATTTAAACCAAACTAACCAATGGAATGGTATTTATCCCAATAGAAAACTATATTATGGCATTTTTCAGGATTATTTTGTATCCTAGACCACTGTTAGAAAATAAACACCTGAATTCAACGTGTCCCAATACTTGTACTTTATCTTGTTGCAGAAATGCATGTCTAACATTTTTCAGCCATCAAACTGTACAGTGTGTGTGTACATTTGCAAAGCTTCATAGTCTTTCATGTAAACATGCTCCTGGGTTTGTTGTGATCTTCCAGAGGGTGATGAGCTGGTCGTCCCGGAGACATCAGACAACAGCAGGAAGCAGATGGTGCGCAGCATGAATAACAAGAGGCGCTTCTCCTTCAGGGTGCCTGAGGAAGAGCGACTGCAGCAGAGGAGGTAGGTATAAGGAGCAGCACTTGATTATTTCTGCCTATTATTAAAGGTTCGTGATGGAAGATTTACTGGTGAACTTACATGAAGGTGGTTTGGGAATCTGTTTAGAGAGCATTACCTAAATTGTTCCTTACATTAGCTAACTTTGTTTCTCATGTCACAAGCTCATGTTTGTCTTTTGTCTTCCATATTAAAAAGGACAAAATGGAGGGCTCACTCAGGGGTTGTTTCATTCAATGAAAACCTTAATTTTCACTCCCATGTTCCTCAGTGCCTTTCTGCTCCTCTAAAGGTGCAACAGAATACAAAACTGACCACTGTTGGCTTCAAAGTGCAGTTAGCAAACACCAGAACCATCAGCTCCCCATATAAAATCTATTACCTTTACAGTAAAAGTTTAAGGCCCATTGGTGCAAAATGTCAGTTTTTGTGCTTCCACTCATGTTTTTGTACGTGTGTGTGTTCTTCATTGCAGAGAAATGCTACGAGATCCAGAAATGAGAAACAAGCTGATCTCCAACCCCACCAACTTCAACCATGTGGCTCACATGGGACCAGGAGATGGGATCCAGATCCTTAAAGACCTGCCCATGGTACACCCACATGTAGACTCTTGCATATAAGCACAGAAAGGCACAATAAAGTAGCTTTAGGCTGTATTTTGTTTTATACCTGCTGCTTGTGCAGAAACACTGTCCTTGTCTTTTCAAGTGATGCATGTATCTGAGCTGTTCGACGCCTCTTTATTCTCACCTGCAAACATCAGCTGACTTCAATAACAAACTTCAGTCAGGCTCCCTAATCCCACTCCCTGACCTGCTGTCAGAAAACACATCACATCCTGATGTTTCCTTTAGTATAGGAGAGCTTGCATGTGTGTTTAGCTTAATAATCAGTTACACAGTTGAAGTGTGTGTTTGAGCATGTTGTTGTGCTGCCTCCTCACACCTGTCCTCTGCACTGCACTGTGTCTGTCTGTGTGTCTGTCTGGCCATCTGTGTTGGCTCCATGTTTGTTAAAACCAGAACGTCCGTGTTCAGGAGAGCCGTGCAGGTTTCAGTGGTTCAGTCAGCATCCCCTCCATCACCAAGAACCGGGCCGAGCCGGGCCGCTCCATGAGCGCCAGCAGCGGACTGGGCATACGTGAGTAACACCCAAGACTCAGAAGAAAGTCACAACTTTTCACTCATATTATATCATGGGAAAAGAAAGCCTGGTAAAAGTTGAGTTAAGTTCATGGGACCTTGCATGTACTTATTTGTAAATTAGTTTTTTTTTTTTTAGATGCATCTTGTCTGTGAGTATTTCAAGGTTCATTCTTTTTTTTTTTTTTTCCCCTGTATTTAAATTTGTTGTGAACATCCAATAAACAAACTGTATTAACAGAAATAGATGCTGAAATCAGATTTATAAAAATCAACCACCACTTTTCAGAATTAAGAATATTTTTAGACAAAACCACATCAAGTACTAAATATTTCATAGAAAAATAGCTACTGGATTTCTCAACTGGATTTCAATCTAGTCCATAAATCTTTGGCTACATCCTAGCTCAGAGACCCAAACTTGGGGGGGAAAAAAAAAACAACAGGAGAAAAAAAAAATCACAGGTATTAGGGGCAGAACTTTAGAATTTTTCGAGCTTAATGTAAATTTCTGCATCATTTTTTCTTGTGTCTTTGTTTAACCTTCTGATGTGTCGTCCTGTGTCTTCAGGCTCGTCCTCTCAGAACGGTAGCGCTCTTCGCAGGGAGCTGTCAGGAGGAAGCTACGGGTCCAAACGACAGACCATGACCTCCCCCTCGGAGAGCTCCCTGTCCTCTGGAGGGGGCATGGACTGTGGAGATGCCCCACTATCGCAGTTCGACAGAGAGGTCAGTAAATCCTTTGGAATCAGCCTCTGAGTGCAGGAAGCATGAACGGCTTCATTGACTCTAACAGTGCTAAGATTTCATGTAAACATCTCAGGCTTGGTTTTGGAATGATTGGCCTTAATGAGAGCTAAAGCACTAATTCTGTCTGAATACTTAAACTGTTCCACTGCTCAACCCATGTGTGTGTGCGTGGACTAATAGAGTCCACACACACAGAGTCATTCCCCTGCTGTGTGATGGTAGACATTAGACATGTAGTTACAAACAGATCACATTGGACCAAAAAACAATCCTCCTTCTATCCCATCCTTCACATACATCCCAACTGCGTGCAGGCGTTTCCCCTCATCACACCTCTCAGCCTGATTGGTTAGTTCCCTGTGATGTCATTCCTGTGCTTCATAGTGACCTCTGGACGCTGAACGTGTTTCTGTATCTGATAGACGCTGTTCATTGTGGTCTTAAAATTAGTCTAATAGTCTGAGCTGTAAACAATCTATTTAATGACCAGTAAAGTATCATTTATATTTATTTTCTTTAAAATCCAGTGTCATAAATTACACAGGATTAATTCAGTTCTGTTTGTAGAGCCCTACATCACAAGGTTGCCTCATAAGACTTCACAGAATTAGTTGGATATGAGTAGATGTACCATTTTCAAGCCTATGTAGAACAAATCAGGTCCAACATTGTGCTTCTACACCGTTCTTTATGGTCATGAATAACATAGTCTTACATCACACAGCTGAGTGCACCCCCTCCAACCAGCTGATGGAAACACACCTCATTTACATATTATTCATCACTACATTTTCAACCTTAACATTTATGTAGAATCACAGCTATTATGTCCCTCCAATAACTGATGAAAGGATAGTTATTAAGGTGTAAAAATGTGTTTTATTCAACAGTTGAGGGGGTTATAAAACAACACCTCTCTGAAAAAGGTTCCCAGTAGTATCGATTTTGGATGATTATCACACAAATAAACTGAAAAACAAGCAAAAGTTGTGGGTGCCCTCTACTCCCACCCATTCACCTCCCCTCAAATCGCCTGCCATCCATTCCGTGGCTCCCCATCCCCATGTTGGCCCCCGCAAAGCCTGGATACTGTCAGATCCATCGTGCCCCTCCCATCTTTTGCCCCCATTGGGCCCTATTTTTTTCCTCCGCCTCCTTCCACCTCCACCCAGCTGTACGTGCCCCTCCTCCCCCCTCTGCCCTCCTCCCTGGCCACCCCAGCATGTTGTCTGTGGGCCGGGCGCTCAGTCTGAACTCTCCTCTGCAGTGGCAGGCAGTCTCGCCGTCGGAGAAGACCCCCGATCTGAAAAGGGCTTTAAGGACCCTGCTTAGTAAGATGAAGGTAATGTGACCAAACACACGACAGAGACGCACGGCGCCTTTGAACACACGCAGAGCCACGTGGATTCTGTCCAAGTAGCATGGGGTGCATTCAGACATACAGACACGTCGTCACAGTTTAAGACAGGCCGCCGTCCCACACTCCTTTGCTGCATCCTGTGAGCCCCCAGGTCATATCGGTGACATCTGATGGCTGCTCACGTGTGTTTCGGCTGCACCATCAGTCCGCCTCCACCTCACTGACTGCTCCTTCTTTTTATTTGTGCTGTTTGTGTTGATGGAATGATGCTCAGACATCCTGCATTCTGTTTCCACCTGCTGTCTGTCCACCCAGCCAATCACAGAGCACGTCTGCTTTCATACCGCCCATGTACCTGTAGGAGTGAGAGAACAAGGACACTGTGGGGCCTTTTCCACCAACTTCACTCTGGTTTTGGTTTGGATTCCATGTCGTTGGTGCATTCTCCATGACAATAGAAGTTGAAAGTCTTAACTCAGATTTCCAACTTTAAAAGTCATTCTAACTTCAGAATTCAAGATGCTCTGCACTTTATAATGTTCTGTTAATTATCACTTTCGTACTTTATGAACCAGAAATCAATGGTCTAATTATTTCTGTCCAAATGTGATTCAGTTCAAAGTGTCGCACCATCTCAAGTCGGTGGAAAAGGTTTCTGTGATTTGTGCTCACAGCTCTGTCAGTTTGCTGCAGTGTTCTCTCCTCCGTCAGTGTTATTACTGAATCGGACTGATCGGAGAGTCATGTAGTGACAGCAGCTGCATGGCTCTGTGTGAATCCTGACACGTGTGGCACTCCCACACCACAAATCTGCACAGCGTCCAAAGACAGACAACAAACGCATGCATCGCCACTGATCCAGTGATGCCATTCACACAAGCTCAGTGCTCGATGTGAAGGCATGATCCTCCACAGACCTACTGTGTATTACTGTGTAGTCCAGGTGATGGAGGGAATGAATGTTGGATTCATTAATTAATGAGTATTTAAGAAATAGGGTAAAAGGCAAACATCTGTAACATCTGTGAGGTGCATCATCACCTGGACTGGTAGATGTTACATCTGTTGATAGAAATGAATCAGTAGGCGGTAGGTGTGTGTGTTTTGTAGGTCAGATGGGTGTTTGTCGTATCAAGTGCAGCATCACTGAACTGGAAACGGATGAATTCAGCACGAGATAAATACAATTAAAAATAACTGAACTGGAAACAGCCATATGAACCACAGATGGATCACATTTAGTTTAATACTTTTAAGACACGTTTGTCCTTCTGTGGGTTTTTTTTTAACTCCCGCCAGTGGAATCCCAGTGTTGTCAGTCATACATTTCTCAAAGGTGAGACCCCCACATCCCCCCTCATCTGCACCGCCTGCATGTTTGTTTTCCTGCAGCTCATCGTTTCTGCTCAATTGAGCCATGGGTTCATGTGCTGCTGATGTGGAATGTAGTGGGAGACGAGGTGGGGGTGGGAGCGATGTGATGATTGAACCTGATGTTACACGTCGACTCCATCCAAATCAGATGAGACTAGAATTAGCAACGAGAGGCGTCTTTCACCTTTAAACATATGCATGAGCTGACAACTGAAGGCAGGGAGAGTCAGTTAGACTGAATCAGATATTGGTCTCCATGTTTACAATTTTAGACAGAATCAGACACTAATTCATGTTCTTCTTTTCTCTCCAAACCTTTTCCTCCTCACACTCATCTTCGATTCGACCTTTATTTCTCTCCTTGTTTCATCTTTTTGTTTTGTTTCACATCTTTCTTTCTTTCTTTTTTTCTCATGACTTCATCTCCTCCCTTTATTTCCTCTCCTGATTATCTCCTCCTCTTCTTTTCCCTGTTGTTTCATCTCCTCTCTCCTCTCCTTTGCTTGTTTCCTCGGTCCTTACCTCCTCTCTCCTTTACTTCTTTCCTCTGCCCTATATCTCCTCTCTCCTTGTTTCTTCCTCTCCTCGTCTCCAGGACTCCGACTCCCCCCGCCACTCTACGGCCTCCAACAGCTCCACGTTCAGCAGTCCCCCGAGTCCGGCCTCCCCACACAAGACCAAGTCCCTGTCCCTGGAGAGCACAGACCGGATGGGCTGGGACACATGAGCCCCTCCCCCCCTCCCACCACCACCACCATCACCCCCCCGTTAGCCGCCCGACCAACTGACAGCACAGGACTCCAACCCCACCCACCACCACCTCAACCCCCATCACCCCTCCCCCACCAGGCCTTCCACATCCACTCAGATACCCCCCCACAGCCCAGAGAACTGCACCTCCTGTCCAACTCGTCCGACTCACCTGGGTTCGTCTCTCAGCATACTTCCACGTCGGGGCAGAAGCTTCTTCTTGTAGAAAGTTGTCTTTTTTTCTGGGGGAGAGTTCTGAAAACACTGTGGTAGCGTTTTCTGTGATGTTTGCGAGTGCGTCTGTTTGCGCTTTCACCGGCGTGCGTGCATGTGTTCACGAAGAAAAGGCCAGATAGAACCAACGGACTCCCCTTTGGCTCTTTTTTGCAATCGACCGAGTTAAAACCGAAGAGCTTCGATGCCGCTCCGTTCATGGCACCCATTGCCCCCCTCATTCAGAGACTCGAACGCCTCACGATGCAACAAAAAAGAAGAGGATTATTATTGAAAGCAAATGATTTGTACTTGTACATAGGACCCTGTGGGTTTTAGGGGACAATATTTTAATTTATTTATCAATCTTAGACAAAGAAAGGGAGGTTTACTTCATGGCCCTAAAGCAGACGGGTGGAGTTGAACCCCTCACTTCCCTCACATGCTTTCTCTTTAACAGAAGCTGCATCATTTAAAAATGGAAAAAAGAAAAAAAAAAAAGAGGAAGAGAAAGGCATTTTTTATTTTTTGCTCATGATACTAAGTGCAGTGACTTTATATTTTTGATTTTGACCATCAGCAAAAAGCTCGAAGCAGCGTTAAAGACGTTCTGCCGGCTCATACGACATCACCACAGCTCCTCTCTCCTCATTGGTCCAAGTGCAACCAACCCCGGCAGCCTTCAGCGGGGCGTGTCCTCAGTTTTGTAGCGTAGACGTTCCACTTTTGCTGTACAACCAAACTGACCAACTCACCGATTTTCCCATCACAATAATGTACATAAAGTAGAGAGTAATATATGATAAGGAAAATACTATAGAGAACTACACATGACGGAGAAAATCCTCGCTTTTTTTTATTTTGGATTTTGTTGTTTTGAGTGATTTTGGGGTTGTATTCACACGAAAGCCATTTTAAACCACTTTCTAGTTTGTTTTTTTTACCGATTGATTTTAGATTTGTTTTTTATTGTATGTATGACACGCGTTGTGTGTTTTTTTTTTTTTTTTTTTCTACCCCCCCCACTTGGTTTGCATTTGAGTGCTTGTAAACGGATCGACACTACTGCCCGTACTGTAGAGTGAACGTTATTATTACTCTTATTATTATTCTTATTTACCTGCCACCGTAGCTCAGTCCCACACCTCTTATATCAGTATAAGCTGAGGCGGTGCTTTCACGCAGCAGAATGCCTTGTCCTGCTCCTGTGAAGTGGCAGGAGACCAAACATTAAAAAAAAAAAAAAGAAAGAAAATGCAAGTTTCCAGATTTCACTGTGGTACCAGAACAGAAGGAAGTGGCCAGAGAGCAGCTTCATGATCCAAAAAAAAAAAAAAAAACAAAAATTGGGGAAAAAAGAGGGACACTGCATCTTTATAGTCGCTTATGTTTGAATGTTTAAATTGATTCTGAAATGGTAAAAATATAGAATGTAAAACTGCGAGACGGTCTGGTTTTCCAAGCTCCCTGTGGTGGTGGTTGTGTGTGGAATGAGCCGGACAGGTTCTCTGCAGTTTGACTTTTTGGCAGAATGGGGAAAAAAAGCTAAATAAAGACATTTTATGGCTGCAGAGCGGGGCATTCACAGCCAAACACCTGTTACCTCTGTTCGTCTCTGATGCTAAAAACACTAAAATGCTACAGAGGGTTTTACTCAGTATTATTGGAGGCCGGACAAACAGCTCTACTGCTGTGTATTTTGTCTTTTTTTTTGTTTGTTTTTTTTTAAACCCGGCACACCAGTAATGGCTGTTCTTTTGTGCTGCTGAAACTGAACCAGGCTGTCTTTTCTTTCTGTTTGGGTCACAATCCTCAACTTATTCCAATTGTTTGAAAGGGAAACAAGGAAAAAAAAAAAAAGTTTCATTCCTACAGATTTCCCCTGTTGTTGAAATCCAACAAGTAGCTCTAACTGACCCATTCCAAGTGTTTGTTTTATTCCTTTTTATAAAAGAGCGAGGTGAAGCTGGTTTTATTTCCATCAGCCCCCTCCTCGTAGAGTTTATCTGTAGAATGTATTAGCTGAGGGTGAGGAGAATCCTCCGAGCCGATGTTTAATTATTGGCCAAGTTCTTAATTTTTGTACAGAAGATGAATCCCGGCGATCCCACTTCGAGGTGTAACTCAGGAAACGTCAGAACCAATGAATTCTTTTCATTTCGAGTGTCAGGAGTTTGACGGATGGATGGTAGGGAGTGAGTGTGGGAAAATCTGGCTGTAGTGTTGACGTGACCCGAGTGGAGACGGGAAGCGGGAGGAGAGCGAGGGCATGGACGGCTCAGACGGGTGTGGTTTCATAGATGGAAACTAAAGGTTCCAGGGGTGAAAGGTGACAGGTGGTTGATGGCTGAGGTGCCACAGTGGTAACAAAGGAAGAAAATAAAAATTAAAAAAAAAAAAAAAGTTCAAGACGCCTTTGCATTTCAGTGAGGTCTTATCTACAGTACCTTCTATATTATTTTGCTCTTTCATATCATATTACACTTTTTTTTTTTCTAGGATTGCTTTGTAATAATTTGTACAGTTTTGCATGTTATAGATGTAATCATTTTTGTTTTTTCGGTTTGTTGTTTTACTTGGACTTGCTCCTTTTTGAACGGTTTGGGCGTTTTACTGAGGATAACCCACTACAGGTGATGTAGATTCTTTTTTGCACAAAAAAAATATTTAAGGTGTAAGGTCAAAACAAAAAATAATGTATGGAACTGGCTGCCACACTTATGTGGAGAACTCATATTAACCTGACTCCGATGTATTTCAATAAAGCGGAGGGCTGTTACAAATACAGACGCTGTGTTTTTTCTGTGTGGTCATTTCTTCTGACAGTCTGTTGTTTTAAAAAAAAAACCAAAAAAACTTTATTACAAATTTCACAAATGTTTTTACATCTATGCACAAGTTTTGCCACTAGAGAAAACGTGGGTCTAACATTTACAGTAGTTGTACAAGTAAGGACACATTTGTAAACAGGACTACCTATTGAGAATTTCCACTAATTTCTGGGCAATAAACTATCTATTCTGAGTGTAAGGCAGGAGTTTGGATGTAGCTTTTCCCTGTATTTCAGCCCTTAACATGAATCCAATAGAACAAATCTTGACACTTTGAGTCCCAATGTATCATTTGAGCACAGACGTTCCTCAGTGTTGAACTGAGACAAGGCTTCTGTTCACAAACTAGGACACAAGTATGACCAGATCTCACTAACGCTTCACGTGTTTTTCAATTCAGTGTAGAAATAAGTCAGGTCGACCCTTTCACAATGTTGGATTTCAGCAGTGGCTGAATGAGAAAACAGGATTTGACTCCAAAGGCAGGTTTTTCATGACTGATCAAATGCAGCTGGTCCTGATTCTTCATCAGATACCCTGCTTAGACCCTCCCAAGACCAGGAGGTGAATATAATCCGTCGTCCTCATTGTCATCCTGTTGAGTCCTCCATAAAAGTACACAACACAAACACAGTCCAGTACCGGTGTGGTCTGTCATATGGTCCTGGACCAGGTTCAGCAGGTCTGAAAACGCTTTGAGCTTCTTCAGATTTGGGATCAGCTGGTGGATCAGGTAAAGCTCAGGACATTTTAAGGCATCAATCCAGTCAGTTGAAGCCATCACCATGGTAACCAGTTTGCTGTCCACTTCCCAAATTTAAAGCCATCTGACAGAAGAATGTTCAGATGAGCCTCACATTCTTTTACTCTTAGAAGAGAAGTTGTCTGTCCTAATTTGATTAAACCCCTGAAGTCCCATCTTCAAGGGTCAAAGTTCACCTCCACTTCAGGCTGTGGTGCCGTCCTCCTCCAGGACTCTGTGAATCCCGTTTCCAGGGACGCCGAGGATTGCCTGGGTGTTGCTGCTGAGGTCCCGGATGCTGCTATGACGGGATTGGCTCTCCAGTCTTAGGGTGGAGTCGTGTCGGGACAGACTGTCCAGACGGTTGGTGCTGCAGTGTCTGGACTGAGGCTGCTCGTTGAGGCGGGACATGCTCCCGTAAGGCAGGCGGTCATCTGTGGCCCGGAAGCTGCATGCCGTGTACCTGTGGAAGACGCAGGAACTGGAGTCAGGAGCAGTTAAGTCAGTGGTAACATGAAGACTCAAACATCCAGTGTGGATGTGCAGTGCATCTACAAACAGCCTGAAGCATAAGCACCACCTACTGCCCCCGTCCATTTGTGTTACTGTCTGTTTTAAGTTCCGATCTCCACTAAACAATCAAACCAGTCCATGCACAATCAGAAACTCTGACCTGTGTGGTTCAGTACTGGTTTTGTCATCATCCAGTGATGCAGCAAGAACAGCTACGGCAAAACCATACATCAACATGCTTTTAGAAGTTAATAGGACGTGTTGTGTAGAAGGAAAACGCCTGTGTGAGCATTTGTTTCAATTAGCACCAGTATTTCAGTAGCAGAGAATAAACCAATCGCAGCCATGTGATGAAATGTCTATTGAGAGTAGTATGTACTAGAGGTCTGCGCGGGACTGATTTTTCAGTCCCGCTCCCGCATTGTGCGCTACCGCAAAGAATTATGATTTTCAGTCCCGCTCCCGCCCGCAGGGTTCAAGCGTTCTGCACTCCTGCCCTCTCCAGCAAAGGATGATTTTCAGTCCCGCTGTTTGTAACTTT
>JAQQZY010000017.1:24051229-24071955 GCA_030068375.1 Ostorhinchus rueppellii | reverse complement strand
AAACCACCAGATTTGAAGGGGTCAAATGAACCACCGCTGGGTTTTCTAGGTAAAAAGGACAAATGTCCCCTCTCTGGCACTTCTAGTGTTAAGTCTGTTGCCCTTATGTAACCAACTTGACTTGACTGATAGAAAATGTAACTTTAGGTCAAATGAAAATTTGCAGGGATTTGGACATTTATCAGAGTTTAGATATTAATGGATAAAACAAGCCTTTGACACAGCTAAAAAATGTAAAGAGTTAAAAAGTTTTATTTCAGTTGATATTGATAATTATTTATTACCTATTTCAACAGCATAAAAAATGTTTATTTAGAACATACTGAGTTTATTTTATGGCCTGTTCATCTTGATATTTCTATGTTTTTTTTTAAATTTCACAATAAATTCAAGTAACATCAGCTGTTGCACCTCTATTGTTTCCACAATAAAACTTTCATCAGGAGTCTTTGGCAAAAATCTATGCATAGCGTGACAGCTGTTGATGCTGACAAACATCCAGGAATGAACCTGTAAATCAATTATTTACATGAACGAGCATCATCTCCACTGTTGGAAAAAGCTTGTTTCCAACTCTGCTTCAGGTCACGCTAAGGGAAATGGTGTGGAGAGCTGCACGTGAGCAGAGAGAATGTCAAGTCCCATCAGAGACCACCGTAACCTCCAATAGACAGGCTAATAGTATGTCTCTATGAGGGAAGTGTATTTGATGGCAAAAGTCAGTATCCTGCCACAGTGTGAAAAGCAAAAGATGTAGTGATGGAGTGGCCAAGGAAGGGGGAGGGACGCGACAGACCTGGTTCAGCAGATCTGTCTTCAGCAGACATTGAGGGGTTCAAACTAGGGTTAACCTTCAATGAAAGTTCAATGGGCTGGAAGGCTGCAAGGCTCCCAGGAGCAAATGTGTAGCTGTGTGTGTGTGTGTGTGTGTGTGTGTGTGTGTGTGTGTGTGTGTGTGTGTGTGTGTGTGTGTGTTTTTGTCAACGCTGCAGCATCTTCCCTCCATTCTGCATGGCAACAGCTGATGAATGGATGATGGATTCATAACAGCCCAATGAGTTCTGCGTTTGGGGATGTTGGGGGGGGGGTCGAGGGGAGGCAGGGACATTGCTAACCATTCAGACTCATTCGTTAGTGTTGACAGTCCTATAAACCTCATATTACCGAACAAAGGGCTCAAGTGCAAACACATTTTTTCCCCATAATTTTTATGGCGGCAGTTCTTCAAAGTCCTTAATCCTTCTGGTTTCTAGCAGTGGCCTTATTCTTTAGTCTTAGCAAATGTTGTTACTTATTTTATACTTACACGATACTTATTAAACCTGTAAAAATACATGATGACAGATTTAGGCACAAACAGAATAATTTTTTAGCGTGACATAATCGCTAAATATTTCTTTTAATCTTCTCAGACGTGAGTTTCCAAGTCTTCAGCTTTACTTGATTTATCTATGTATATTCGGCTGCTTGATGTCCCTCAATCAAAACAACTGCAGAAAATATCAACTGGAATAAAGTAGATCTATCGCATTTTTTCTGACCTTTTATACTAAACACACACATACATATATACATACATACTGTACAAATCAGATCATTTCACTAAGAGGTGACACTTTCATTCATGTTGCATTTATACACTTCAAGTCTTTTTCTTCTTTGTCAATGAGTTGCAACTTAAATGTTAATACATTGATGTATGGTTATTTTTTTTGTTGAGTATCTGTCAAAAAACATCTACAAATTTCAGTATTGCATTATTACGTGACAGTGTGTTTCTTTCCTGTGGAATTATATGAAGTTCAGTCTAAAAGGAACAATAAAGTGAAAACAAGAAAACATTACAATTCACACTTCAATGAGTAAACGGTTTCATGAATCAACTGATACTTGGTTATACAGGAAATCCTTCATTCTACTCATTCTCCGTACATGAAGACACTGAAATATGTGGGAACGTAGCATACTTCCTCTTGCAGACCTGTATTTGAGTAACTCTACAACAATAATTTGGGTTTGATATGACAAAACAAGAGTTCTTGTTTCTCGATGCAACAAAATCAGCTGTACTGTAGACTGACAACATAGTTAATTTTAAAAAAGTATGTTTTTATCCACTTCAGTACTCCAATAACAGGAAAAGATATATACAATCACAATCTACTTAGCTGTGACTAGTTACAGTGCGACACATCAAACAGGAGTTTTTACACATGTAGGACTCGGCAGCAGACGAACAATTAGAGCCATAACAGGAAATGCTGACACTTAGTCTTCTAACATTTAAAACTGAGACGAGCTGAACCTGATCTGCCATTTGTGGAATCTGCTTCCTGTTTGCGTGGCCTCATTCAACTGTCAAATTGAGCATCTTCACACTGCAACTGAGCTCAGTGGTCAAAAAAAAGAAAGTTAAAGATGTAATGATGGGAGATATCAGCAGATTTCAAACAATTAAGTGAATAAACACTGTTCCTGGAGTAAGATGCAAGAACAAAAGGATCTGGATTTGATGCTCTAGGGCTATATGTGGATAAAGAAAGACCAGCTACTTAAAAAAAAAAAAAAAAAATTAAATCAACATTAAGAAGACTGAAACCACATTAAATACAGTACCAGAGGCAAGAACATAACCAGTTGCCAAAAGCATCCAATTTTTGGCTGAGTATAACACTTAAACTTTCATCCATTTTGGCTGCTGATGAAATGTGTTAATGTGGTGCTAACAATGTAGCTCGCTAAACAATATCTGACTAAAAAATATGGATTAAAGAACAAACTAACAAATTGTGAAAATTTTGTAAGAAAACATGGCAAAAAAAAAAAAATTGCAAAGAACCTTCACCTTCATAATAAAAACAGCTGTCTGTCATCAGTGGATGGAAAGCTGCATGGTAACCAAAGAGAAGGGGCCTGAAACAAGGATTATAGAATGAAATATCAAACAAAATTGTGACATTTTATTTGGAGTTGAGTTTAACGCTTGTCATTTTGCAACAAAAAAGCCACATCTTCGAAAACACAAGTAAGCTTCAGGGAGTTTGAGTATGAAAGCAAATAGCAGTAACAACAATTGACTTTAATAAGCTACAGCATCTGTCAAAACAAAGAGTAATTGTCTGAATGAAAGAATTGCATTTCAGGGTTTTTATAGCAACACTTGACAAAAACAGTGGATTAGATAAAAAAAAAAAATGTGTCAACATTCTGCTCCCATTCTTCTCGGGTAAGAGCTATATCAAACATCTGAACTCATTACTAACAGCATCAAGTGAACTGACCTTAATATATGTATTTGGCCATTGCATGCCAAGACAAGACTAAATTAGATATAAAACATGAGTTACCAGTAGTAACTGTTCTTATGTCTTTGTCTTTTAGTAGTTCTTCTGTCTGTTAAGTCAACCTATTTCCTCTCGGAGAGACTTCATATAAACCAAAGGAAACCAAAATCAACACCAATGACCAAAAATAACGTGTGTTTGGGAATCTCTAGGAAAATGACTGGCAAGCACAAACAAATTCTTGAGCTAGGTCTCCAGTTTTACCCACAGTATCCAACACGAGCACCATTTTTCTTATGTCTTTTTACTTGGAACTTTCCTTATTTGAGAACATTTAAAATCATCACATACTGTCCTAATGGTAGTGCTGAAAGTGTATATAATAATTTTTAACCTGAGTGCTTTCTTAGGCTAATCCCAAAATTAGCATTGCTGTTTACACCCATCAAAAGACAACACAACTTTACTCCTTTGGATTACGGCAGAAAGTATGGTCACCAACAAACAAAATAACTACTTATGATACTTACACACTCAATAATGAATTACAATTGGTAACAGGAAAACGCTAATGCTAAACTATAAATAAACTATGACACTGTTGCATTACCTCAGCATCAAGACCACTCATCTTCCAATTTTTCCCCAGACTTCCTGTGCTCATGTCTTTAAGGGCTCATATTTTGCTAAACCCACTTTTATTAGTCTTTGTTACATTTATTTGATTATTTGGACCCTAGTAGTTCAAAAATTTGAATTTGAACCCTCCAGGTGCTGTAAAGCTATCGGTATATTAATTTTAGCCCAAAAAAAAAAAATCGAGTGGATTTCTACAGCCTATTTATATTCCTGCTTAATTTTTTATGTCTATAACTAGTTGCGTCATGAAATTTGCACAAATAAGGTCAAGACTTCCAATGAACATTTCTCTGACTACAGCATAATTGTTTTTCAGCAGCAGCAGTTGTACTCCATACTGAAAATATGTCCAAACTTCATACTGATTACCTAAAATGTTCAGCTGTTGGTTGAATGGGACAGAGCAGCACAACCAACAACCTGAGGGGGTGGGGCATGAAGTGGCTCATGTGTATTTAAAGGGCCAGTGCTCCAAACAACTTTTCTGGTGTCAATACTGAGAAATAGGGTTGAAGATCGGCCTGTGGACTTTAATTAATGAAGAATTCAGACCCAAGCATAGCATTTACAGTTTATGTAGACGATACATAATTCCATTAAAAAAAATTTTTTTTAAAAAAAAGCCAAATATCACTCCTTTAAACTAAAATATTTCCTTGTACTGCAACCTGATCCAAGTAGTGGATAAAATAATTTAAAAATAATGCCTGTAAAAGCAGCTTCTGTGGAAAACAAGCTGAAAGATTGTGGTTGCAGTGTTAGCAGTACAGCTACTGAAGCAGAGAGACGCAGCATCTGTATAGATACTATGCACGCTGCAATATTTATTAGTAACTGTACACTGCAGATTTTCCTTGTACCGTGTAGTCTAAACTCAAACAATTATATCTCAGTTTCCCGGACACAGATTAAGTTTAACTCAAGACTAAAATCTTTTGTCAACTGAGATCTTTTCTTTTTGTCTTGGTCTAAGCTTAATCCATTTTTAAGAAAATGACTGAAAACCTCTTACAGTATATACAACATTAATACTGTCAGAATACACTTAGCACCAGAAAGAACTACGTACTCTCATAAGGCCACTTAAACAAAGAATGTATACGCATGATAAAACTATTAAACACTCAGGTCAACTAAAGTGGTGACAGGTAATATAGCACATCTCAGCTCAACTTAAGCCCAGAAAATCTCAAAAAAAAAAAAAAAAAAAAAAAAAAAAAAAAAAGGATATATTTTAAAAAAGCATAAACACACACCACCGTGAAAACAACACCCCTGGCTTTGTACATTCATTTTTAAAATCCCTGTGCTGTTTTGACTGGCCAGGAAAACAGGCCTTCAAATTGGGTTAGGGGAGCTGTGTCTCCCTCAGGCTCCCATCACCAGAGCAAATGTGACAGCAGGGCGTGTTGGGGGGCTGAACTCAGCTCAAGGGGAGGTTGGCTGAGTTTTGCCCTAATATGGACAGAGGCCAGGGGGCGGGGGTGCTGTTGGGAGGCAAAGAAGAGGGTGGGCTGGGTAGAGAAAGAGAGGGGGAACCTTCCCCACCACCACAATAATAGCAGCCTAAGTTGCCTCCCTCTGCTGTATCATACACTTCTATCCTTGCCTCTTGGAGTCTACTTCACATACCAGAACACCATTCAACTGTTCTAGTCTACTGACTATGCACTATGAGCTCTGCAAGTCCTTTTCTACATGTTTTATATACTATGAAGGTCTCTTTAGCAGTTAAGACTCACATACAGTAAGGCGCAAGAAGCTGATCCATGGATTTGCATAGGCTCATAATTATAAAGCTTTGAAACCGAATACTGACCTGAACATATAAGCTGAACAAATACATTTAAAATCACTGAATATTAAACCTTAATTAAACAATATAACTGCACCAGAATATTAAACTAACCATAAAAAATTTAAGTAGGAGAAGTGATAAATAAAAAACAAATAAATCTGGGTCATGAATCATCAAACTCCAGTAAGTCAAAAAATATACAAATGAACATCAAACTTAGGTAAAAATGCAATGATTAATTAATGATCTGTCAACAATTAAAGTAATTGATATCTAGCATATTTTAATAACTGAAAATGTTCAATTGCAGCCCCTAACATAAGACTTTTTTTTTTTAAACTTCTGTAAACTTAACATCTTTGGGTTGGATTGACAAATTAATGGACAATAAAAAAAAAATTCCTCATCTGGAGCTTTATCCCAATCATAACAGAATCCAGGTGATTCTAAATAAAATTTTAATTTCTGTGCAATTATTCTTTTTATTTTTATTACTTAGTAATTCCAAATTAAATGTAGTGTGTAACCAAGACTGCAACCAAATTAAAACCTCTGTCATCCTCCCTGATGGTGGATACTAACACATAAACTTCCCTTGTTAAAGCCAGTGTTAGTTTTATACATTGTGCACTTTTGCACTAAACATAACAAGTGAAACATGAAGAAAAGGAAGTTCATCATCCTGAGCTACTCCAGGAAGATGGCAGTGAAACACGGTGAACAACACCTACCGCAAATACACAGATACTGATAGTGTGTAGGTCATTTTATAGAGTCAAATCCATTCATAGGTCTGTCTATCAATTACAGCTTATTTTCATTCTAAATCCTCATGGTTGTTTGTATAATGCACTCACTGAGAAACCAAGTATCGCACATAAGACACAGACACACTCTTGAGTGAATGACACTGAAGCCTAGTCTCCTCCTCAGCTCTGTTCAGCTGCTGGCTCTGTGAGCGCTCGGCTGCAGCCAGCTGGGCCTACTGCCTAATTTTACACTTGCTCATTACAAACTCACCACTATCCCTCCTCCACATCTGGCCTTGGGTGTGGAGAGAGTGAGAGGGACACTGATAATGACAACCAAAAACGTATTAACAGTGTCATTTTTTTTTCTTGTCGTACATCTAGGAAAGTTGAGGAAGATTGTGTGTGTATGTGTGTGTGTGTGTGTGTGGGGGGGTAGTAAACAACTGAGAGAGACTTCTCTCAAAGCTGAGAATGAGAGAGTGGGATAGAGAGAGTGAGAGCACGGAGGCACAAGAGGACTTTAAGAGAACAATAGCAGGAGGGAAAGAATTCAAGTCAAAAAATCAAGTAGGAAAGTGAGGGAGGGCGTTTGGTATTCGGAGAGGAGGCGGCCAGGCCTGGCTACTACCAGCTATTAGTGCACAGAGTGGGACTCCAGGCGTAGAAATTCCTCCTACGTCTCTGCTCAATGCCACTTCTGTTCTGCCAAGGCCTGCATGTTAACAGCACTACAAATACAAAGGCAACCATTTCTATGTGTGACTGAGTCTTGTGTGAAACTTGTGTTACTGAGTGTGTATGTGAGAACATCAAGCAACATCCACCACAGGCTACTTCGACGCAGGGTGGAGGCAGCCGGGATTTGTGAACTGAAGCTGCCACGACCTTCAGACCAATACCAGCAGAAATAAATGCATGTACTGCTGCTTTTGATTACACAAAGACTTCTAACATCAACACTTTCTGAACGGCTGCAAGCAGATACTTCATATGTTTATATGGTGAATTCAGATAGTGGATATTTGACAAAATCTTGAGTGTTCTATACAACACAGAGAAGAGTGATCGTCTGGGTAATTTCTGCAAAAACAAGCAATACCAAAGCTGGAAGTGGGGCACAGGGGTGTTCCTTATAAAAACAAACCTATTTATGGCTCTCTAAAAGCAAGCATTACTGTAACGGTTCAGCGCTTCAGAATGGTCTGAGATGATACTTGACCTTCCAGACCATGCAGGCCTCTGGTGTCTGTCATCAGACATGTCTGTTTTCTTGACCCTAGCTGTGACAAGTGCACTTGGTCAGTCAGTCATGTAAAATATCTAGGACAAACTTTTTTCCGTCCCTAACAATGTTCTCACTTCGTTTCTCGACTGCATTCACAGGCTTCAGATTTTATACCAGCAGTAACTAAAGGTGTAACACATTAGTGTAAAAGTGTGTGCCACATGCAAGCAGAGCAGAAAAAGGAACTTAATTATGTCAGCTTGGGCCAAATTGAGACGTGACAAGTTTCAGGAACCACTGACCACTGAAGCCACAGTTATACAGTTGTGGTGGACACACACAACTATAACACCTGCTGTTGTAGCTGCTCTTGTTATATTATTATCCAGTTAACCTTAAATGACACCTTCCAGTTATGACCCAAAATATGATCAAGACTTTACTTTCAAGACTGTTAATAGTTTACAGTAATGCAGGTAATTTGAAGACTATTGTGACAATTTCTGAAGCCTACCAGAAAAAGTCTAATTACCAACAATAGCACACAAGCATGAGGCTGCATTTTCATCCTATGCAATTAAACAAAGAAGAATAAGAAAAAAATGTAAACTTTCCTATTATAAATATAGAATTCAAAGGTTATGAGGTTACACCTGAATGCACCATGAAATCCCTGTTCGTGTGTCTTTCAAATTCCCAAAGATCAGAGAGGCTGTAATTTAAACTGAACTGCAGAAGAGACTCTCCTGCCAGTATGTCAGATTGCCTAGCTGTAGGTTTTTGTTCATTTTTATTGTGATCCTGTAGACAGCCATTAGAACTGGATCTATGGCAGTAACTCTGTCAGTCAAGTGGCATACTGCCCTTCTAGTTGGTTTGCAAACTGCCAATTAACACCTAAGCCTGGAAAATTACCCTCCCTGAATTTTTGCACATCTAATGGGCCTTCTGTTGTTTTAATGATGAATTGTGAAGATACAGATAATTACACAATTCTTCAATGGTTTCCATATAATGTGCATCTATTTTGGATTTCAAAATTAAGATGAAAAACTTCCCTGTTAGTATTTAGTAAATGTTGACTAACAACGCCATGAAAAATACAGATAAGAGGCCCCAGACCATAGATGACATAAAGAAAATGAAAACACAAAAGATGAGTGAAAAAACATAAAACGTGTAATTCATGATTTACATAATTAATATGTAATTTACAGAATTTCAAGTTTGTAAGTTTGGGTCCCAATGAGACAATTACATTCATCACAATTATCCTTTGACATCCAGTGGTTTAACATAACTGAGCCACAACCGCCACAGGAGCACTACTGATACCAATGGATACTAGTCTTTATATTATATCAATGTTGGCGTTATACAAGAATCCTTTTTCAACAACTATTTTCTAATATTCATAGTAAATACAGAAACATACCTCTAAATGACTTTTGTATGGTCTTTGACATTTCTGCTCGTCTAAACTAATAGCTCAAAAAAGTCTGTTTTTAGTTATACTGTACATAACACAGTAGGGGTAAGCCATCTAAGGCAACTCACATTTCAATTCTGATTCAGGGGGCTACGATTCAATTAATCAATGATTATCATGATAATATCGAGTATTACAATTATAATGATTTTCAATGGATGTTTTTCCCCCATTAAGGACTTTTTCCCCCTCTGTTGCAACTTCATACTTTTAAACAAGGCATATTTATCAGTATCAATAAATTCAAGGAATCAAACAAATTTGTCTCCGTTATCTTTTATATGTGTCAGACCACTGAATGATTCAATATATTTTCCACTACGAAACCAACAGGAAAAAGGTAGCAGTGGCATATACAGTAAAAGCTACTCTTATTCACAAATAAAGATTTCCAGTTACCTGCAAAACGTTTGCTGTATCAAAAGCAATACTCTTGAAAAAATATATATACCTATTAACAGTACAAAAAAAAAAAAAGACTTTGGTGGAATGACGTCCACATTTTTTGGGGGAAAACAAATAAAGTGTCTTTAGAAATAAATGAGACTTATTACAAACAAAAGTGGTTTTCACAGATTTCTGTACAAGTCTAAATAAAATAAATAAATGCTTGTTTAGTTTTTCTGGCCCCTCAAAACTCTCCAGGAACCCACTCAAACTCTCAGACCCTCCCCACACACATGCTTCTGAAGAAAACTGAAGAAAACAGCTAATTCAATCTGAACCAAGACAAGCGCTAGCTTATTCAGTCAATAAATGATATCCAAACAAAATCCTCAATGAGCAGCATAAATCCCATAACAAACTAAAGATTTCACCATCCATAATCAAAGCATGCATCAGATGTCACATGCTTACCTCAGTGATTCCACTACTTTGATTTTGGTCTCATTGTACAGTTTGGGAACTGCTTTCTGGGCAAAATACTTTTGGTTGTATCTGCGCTTCAATATCTGCATCAGAGTACGACAGCCCTACTTTGAAACACAAGCTTTTAAACCCGTTGGGTGAATCTCATGTTCTGTAACTTTAGCCAAAGAGTTAGTTGGTTTAACTGTGTTCCCCCTGGTCCATTCTTTAAGGCATCTGGGCGACATGCACCACTTTTATTTTCCTGTCGTATGCTGCGGTTGTGTTCCTGTCATTTAGTAATTTAGTTTTTGAGCATTTATGAATCATTATAGAATCATCACGTGTTGCATCGTGATTAATCTAATAATTGATGTAATTGTACACCCCTATAGCACAGCATTACAAATAAAATAACTATGGAGAGGGTCTTTACAGTCTATGATATATAATACTCTGCTTTTTGACCCTTGGTTTCAGTAAGGAAGAAGTCCTTAGTTTGTTATGAACAATAAACAGCTGGAAATCTTTGGATTACCACACCTGCTGAGATCAGTGAGTGCTGCTGAATTGCAAAACGCCAGTGAGGAGGAAGCAAATATCCCTCTGCCAGCTGTGGAAACCAGAAAAACAGGTGGAGTGGCACACAGTCAGCTCACGATCTCAGTCAAGGTTAAGTATGATAATGTTTGATACCATTAGCTGGTGATGCATTACATTATCTGTCTCATAGATCCCCATTTCATTGCAGCTAAATATGTTTTTTTTTTTTTTACCTCACAGATAACCCTCTTTCTTTGTGTAGCTTCATAACTTTAGTTTTGCACTGTTACACATTTTTCAAGGCTTTCCAATTTTCCAGTGGCCTAGAAAGTATGATGCTTTGGGCATTTGTACTCAAATAAATTGCCAAAGCAAAGACGCCCGTTGTTGAGAATTTTTTTTTTTCCACAAAATCGATAGGACAGATGGTGTGCATTTTAAATAGCCTCATCATAGTACCACTCAGGTTACAAAAACAATGCATGAGACCACAACCAGACTCAAAAAGAAAGTGTTATACTAAAAGGAGGAAAACAGAAAGACAAGCATTAAGTTACCAGTCTTAAATAACCGTAAAATGATCCACATGGACAAATGATATTGTTAAAGGACCACATGACAAACCAAACCAAAGCGCAATAACAGTAATAACATGGTAGCTGGAGGTTAATAAACAAAAGTGACAATTAGAAGCACAATCGCTGAACAATAACAGCCAGTGCTGAAAACCGCACCACAAAACAGACAGACTCACAGAGAAATGGTGCCGTGCTGACAGGATGCGAGTAGAAAAAGTGAAACGTGAGCGGGAAGTGTGCAGGGTCATAAGGCTGCTCCGGTGCTCACACACTTTTTCCCACAGAAATGCACAGACGAATAGATACAGAGAAGGCAGATTGGTAGTTTAGAGCAAAACGGAAACATGGATCAGCCGATCTGATGAAGGAACGTTAACAATGAACTGGAAAGTAAAGAACATTATTCTTCATGAACACTGATGGCTTATGCATGAAAACACTTTAAGCTTTTAAGAGATAAGCTGTTCTGAGCAATGAGATTTATTATGAGACTGAAAGGCTTGTTGTTTTGCTGTAATGCTAACACAACAGAGACTGAAATGTATTACTACACCACCTCAGTCCACCCACACAGGTGGTGTCATGTATTTTGCCCGATTACAAATATGCAATGTGGTACATTCTGCTCTTCATTCAATACAGAGAAAAATCTAGCAGACATTATTGAGTGAGCTGTGCAATAATATGACCAGTGTCACATCTGAAACAAAAATAAATACACTGCTGATAATGACGCATCATGATGTAACTCAATAGTTTCACATCCTTTACAAGAAACAAGAGGCATACAAATGATAGTAAAATTACATAAATAAACACCATAAAGAGGTTTGAAGGTTAGGCTTAGGGTTGGGCAAACAGTTAACCCAAAGATAGAGTATGAAAATAGCAAAACATTATAAACTGTCTTGACTTTCTCTGTTGCCATGATAGCAGCTGCTAAAGTGAACTTCACAAATATGAGTCAAGTTAGATTTTTTTTTGTTAAAATTCGATGCCTCAATCAAGGGTTGCATTAACCAAATGTTTCCCATTGCTTTCACATTTTTTAAAACTGCAACAGATAAGTCTGAAGGTTGTCTCTTATTGGAACGGAGGGCAATATAACTGAATTTTAAGTAATTCACACAATTTGTCAGTTTTGCCAACATCTAATTAGTTCTCTGAAGAAATGATTGGCAAAATTAAGTAACTGTAGTAATTTCGTCCTCCAGTTTGGCAAAAGATTCAGGTTCAATATTCAAAACTAGGGATATCAGTATCGGCCCCGATACTTCACTAATATACTTGTACTCAAAAAGTTGCCGATACCATGCACCGATACCACCAATGTCCGTCCAGAAAAAAAAAGTCCCCCCGAGAATGCACAAACAGGAGACAACGCAGAATTCACAGCACCATATGTTCCAGTGAGTTGTTTCTATCGGCCCCCAACCAAATAAATAATCAGAAATACCAGTTTTATTTTAATTTGATTTTTATGAATGATAGTTGTGTATGATGTGATAAAAAATTACTAGGCCTATTGATATTGTTATTTCATAAATTATTAATTATATGGCCTATTTCAACAAATATTTACCTTGTTACTAGCTAATTTTCAATCAAAACCTAAAACAGCCCTGAATAGCCTAAATATGGAATATCGGTATTGGAAGTACTCGGTATCAGCAGGTACTGAAATGATTGTACTTGTATCGGTTTTCAAAAAGTGGTATCGGTGCACCCATATTCAAAACCAAATTAACGTAACGTTCATTTTTAACTCTGTATTATTGTATGTTTTATTTTATGTGTGGTGAATGTCTGTGTGGCGACACGGTGGTGCAGTGGTTAGCAGTCGTGCCTCACAGCAAGAAGGTCCTGGGTTCGATTCCCGGTGTGTGCGTGGAGTTTGCATGTTCTCCCCGTGTCTGCGTGGGTTTACTCCGGTTTCCTCCCACAATCCAAAGACATGCACCGATAGGTTAACTGGCTAATCTAAATTGCCCATAGGAGTGAATGTGAGAGTGATTGTTTGTCTCTATATGTCAGCCCTGCGATGAACTGGCGACTTGTCCAGGGTGTACCCCGCCTTCACCCTTAAGTAGCTGGGATAGGCTCCATGCAACCCCCGTGACCCCAGTGAGGATAAAGTGGGTATAGAAAATGAATGAATGAATGTCTGTGTTGTGAAAAGTGCCAGTTACTGAAAAAAAACAAAATCTACCCAAACTATATCTTTGTATCTTTTCATTAATACATATATTACTACACACCACACCTTGAATTGGTGATTAGCATTAGAATTTATTAATTAATCTCTAAATACAGTTTCTGATGAATGACCTGAAGGAAACCTGTGCAGTGCAGAGAAAAGGCAAATTCAGCATAGAAAAGCCCTGGTTGACTGGGAATAGACGCAGAACCTGCTAAATATAAAAAGGAAGCGCTAACAACGACACCACCACCACAACGTGTTCGATACAAAAGGATAACTTTTATTTTAATCATTTTAATTTTGCCAAAGAACTGCTACTATATACTGCTGGTAAGCATTAAAAAGTAAATTAAATAATGAATTTTTACAGCCTTCATCAAAACAATCATGAGAAAGTCACAGAACACAACCTCCCCTTCTCATACAGCAGCTGCACTGTACAACCATCGCTAGTTAGCTCCCAAATGGAGTCAGGTAACATCACCAAACAAACCCCAACAAACATATGAATGCTAAATATTTTAACTTAAATTTACTTTTCGTACACCCCTCTACTTTTCTGTGTCATGTTCACTCTCCTTTATGTTTGTGGTGTCTTAATGCAAACTACTATCCAACATCCAACATAAAAGACTGCAAAGCAACATCCAAACAATGAAAAATAATCCCATAGAGACTGTGATCTCTAAAGGTGTAAAGACAAACACTGCTCTGTCTTCACAGATCTGAACAGTTGAATATCTTTATCACAAATCTTTATTACATTCTAAATAAATAAACAGACTTTCAAACTCAGAGGCATGGCAACTAGAGAGAAGTGCTTCATAAATCACCTCGTGACACAAACTGTAAAGCATAATTCACAGAAGAGAAGTGTAACATGTATTTCCTGCTTGTCAAATGGCAAACATGAGACAATGAACTGAAAAAGAATCTGATGACATGCTGCATCTTTATTGACCTTAAAATCAAGGACAATGAACTCTACATTATCTATAGAAATGGGTACCTTTCACATTTAAACCACTACAGTACGATACTTGGTTCCTGGGAACCAGTACCGGTATACAACAGTACCTGTTTTTGGTACTTTTTGTGAGTATGTGTGGTGATTAAAGTAATTTTGACTATTAAAAAAATAATAGTTGAAACTTCTGAATTCTGAATATTTATTTCTCAACATCACAAGTGACCTTCATGCCTCACTTCAGGCATTGTTGTCATTGTCTTCATCAATTTTTGACGCTCCTCCGATGTTAGCTGTAGGTGAGGAGCTGCTGGCTGCTGTAGGTGCAGTGCCTGGTGCGGCGTCATAGCCTGCGCTCCTTTGGGGCTTTCTAATATTGTACATTCCTCAGTCTTCAGGTGTATATTATGTTTGACTGTTTCCTCAGGTTTGAGGTGTAAACATCATTCTTCACATTCACTAAAACTAAAAGGGGAAATATTTTAACCTCACTGAATATCGCTGTCTGTGCGAGTACAAAGTACTATAATTCTTTGTACTCACGCACGCATGCACTCTCACTCTCTCTCACACACACACACACACACAATCTGGTAGCTGAGCATCTGAGTCTCTACAGCCAATGAGGAGTCTGTTGTGCTTTCTGTTCCAGCCCAGATGGCAGCATTGGCTGACTCAGCGGTGGCTGGGGGTCCACTGTAAATGGTGTGATTAGTTGTTGCTAGCAGGAGGAATGCTGAGCACTATGAGCCAGGAGCTCAGGAACTGAGCAATTCAACTTCTAAGTTGTCTGAATGAAATAAATTCTCTAATCAGCGGAATGGGATTTTTCATTTTTGCTCATGACTTACCACCACCATGAACTAATGAATAAATAAATGAAGCACAGATGATCAATGTGTTTGCAGTGCCAGGTATACTCCCACACTCTGAGCATAAGCTCTGCTATTGCTCTTAACTGCCTTGCCTTGGGCAGATGTTCAGCATTTCAACTGAGACAACTCTGGAACAACAAATAAACTACAACAGGGACAATCACAACCTGCGGGTGTGAAATCTGACATTGTGTATTCTAAATGGCTGGGTGGAGCTGTGCTGATGAATTATATCTCAAATAGAGTTTACATCTATCATTTTTGCGTTGAAGACAATGGTTTTCTTTAACATAATACCTGAAAACACTTACAATACAGCGAGAAGCTTATATTAACAAGTGTGTCTGACAATTAACTGTCTATAATAACCGTTTTAATTTTGTGTAAAGTGCCATTCACATTGCTGAACAGATGCACGAGAAGCAACTACCCAAAAATCTGATACAGAAAAAAACCGGGCCAAATGTCCCAAAGGCAATCCTGAACTCTTGCAGGCTGACTTAAGCTGGCATCAACAGTCAGTTAATGTTGATGTATAAGAAAGCCTCAAACTGCTTATTCAGCTAAAACCTTGATCAGATATCAGGCTTGGCATCATTGCAGCATGCAGCCCTGGAAACAAATCTTGTGGGATTTCTCATTTAGTGTCACAAAGCAAAGAATCATTCATAGCCGGACTCTCTTTAACTAAAATCCCTGTTTCAGGTGGTTTCATTTGGCATTTAAGATCATCAAAACTGTGACTATCACATTTCCCCTATCTGGCTGCAGCGGTCTGAAAAAAAGAACCCGGTAATGGCTACAGAGATCAGATTTCACCCAGTGTAAGGTCGCATTGATGGGCAGCTTGCTTGTTGTCTGGGCTGGACATTCTTTGTTCACCACAAAAACACTAAAAACACACTGTAGACTAGGGATACACCAATCCGACTTTTTCAGTTCAGATGCCAATACCGATGCTGGAGTCTCGTGTATCAGTTGATACCCAATAATGATAAGATATTATTCGAGAACTTTCTCGGTTATCTTCATGGCCTGGGTTAGGGTTATTGCTATTGCTATTATTATTATGCTATTATGTGGAATTTTTTTCCCATCTCTGTAGAGCATCTACCAACATTAGCTGTGTACTACCTCCAGTAGCCATGGCTCCGTTTGTTCTGTTGAACTGCTGGAATTCCTTGTACTCCTTTGTGTGGTGCTTCTGTAGGTGCTTAATTAAATTTGTCATATTTAGCAGAACTACCACCACCCCTGGCAACATTCACTTTACAAGCGGTACAAACTGTCGTTGAACTAGTTGGTGTGGTAAGGCTGAAACGCCTCCAAATTACAGACCCCTTAGTTCGCTCGATGTTGCCTGTCTGTGTTAGTAACAACTCCACTCAACTCTCAGCATAGTGTAGCCCGTCACAAAAATTTAAAGGGGAAGGATTTGTCTTACAGTTTGGTTGCTTTTACAAATCCCTGATCCAGCTAAAATGTTGATATATGATCCTAATATCAGCTTGGTGCAACCTTTATGGAAAGGACAATATATGCTTGTGAAGTGTCCACTCAAAATTTTACTAGTTAATTATGCACCCATTATTTCTGTCAAAACAAACACTGTTCTGTTTTTTTTTTTTTTTGTGGAGGTACAATTTTGTGATGGGTTGATTTATTATGCTGAAAAATTATTGATGTTAAACAGAACTGCAACAACTACAAAAATAATCAGTTCAAGGGTTTTACACAGAATGGGTGAATTTTTTTTTTTAGCATGGATTCAAATCACATCACTAATTTCATAAAGAATGTGAATGGCAATTTTTTTCGTGAATGGATGAATGAGTGAATGAATGAGTGATTGAATGAATGAATGAATCAATCAATCAATCAGTCAATGACCTGCTGAAAGTGTCACTAGCTGAAGTCTGTGACAAAGAACACTTAAAACAGGGGTGGGCAACTCTGGTCCTCGAGGGTCAGTATCCTGCATGTTTAAGATATTTTACTCTTCCTGCACACCTGGTTCAATTAATGATCAGCTCATCCTCAACCTCTGCAGAAGCCTGATAATGATGGAAAGGGTTCCGGGTGTGCTGGAAGAGGGAAATTTCTAAAACATGCAGGATACCGACCCTTGAGGACCATAGTTGCCCACTCCTGACTTAAATGATAAACAATAAGCTTAGTGTGGCTATCATGATATTGAATATTCATATATGGTTTAGATTTGGATGCAGCAGTACAGTGGTGTCATGGCTGGTTGTGCTCCCATTAATATCACATTAGCTAAATACATGAATCACTGTGTATAGAGTTTGTAGGTTGGGTTGGTGTGTAATTTTGCAACCTGTTTAATATCAAGCCAAACACAGGACCAAACCTCTACACCAGAGTTCAGATATTACATTTACACTCACTTGAAGAGAAGAAATGAAACACTCGATACCCCCATCAAATCAGCTATGTTGCCATATTAGCTCAGACTTACACTCTTGCCTCCTCTCATGTCACTCCAGAAAACACATGAACATTGTTGCAAACAAAAATAATCACTGTACACATCGTCCCCTTCCCTCTACTAAAATGTGATCATTATTAATCTTCATGCCCTTGGCATATTATATAGTACAATATAATAATATAATTTTTATCATATACAATTTAATGTTGTTACCCAGTTCTAATACAAAACAAGTTAGATTTTGTGCTGCAATGCTGTTGCTACTGGGGTGTAGATATAGGACACTCAAACTTGTCACAGTCTGTTCAGCCAATGTGAATAAATCACACCGGTATAAAACTTCTACACTGGAGCAAACTGGCAAAACTGGAATTCATTAAACATCCAGCAACATCCAGAGTAAAAACCTAAAAGGTTTGGATGTTTTGTTATACAACTATTACAACAGAGTACTTAGCATTTATATCTAGTTTTACTCCTTTTATACCTGCTGTGGAAAGCTCTTAACCAATTAAAATCAAAGATTCTTAGATTGCATCAATTTTAGTATGCTTATAAAGAAAACCAACAACAACAATAACATTTGCTTCTCAAATGTGACAGTTTACTGAATGATTAGCCACTTTCTTGGGTCAATGTGATATTTTCAGGCTTTGGAAAGTTGCAGACAAATAATATAAATAAAGCTGATATGCCACCCTAAAGTAAAATCTTTTACATACTTCAGCTTTGTGTGTAAATACATGCAGCACAACATTTAAAATTGGCAGTGTTCTTGTTGAAGCTTAGCAAAGCTTATCAAGTACAAAAGAAACCATGCAGTGCACACACTCAGGCTTCCCTGTGCATTTGCTTGAGGCAACGTATAACGTTAAGTTGAAAACCACAATGTGAAAACATACGACTGTTTGAGAGGGTGTGAGATGCCATATCCTGTTTTTCTGTCACAGACGCAAACAGTTGGCTGTGAAAAAACTATGAATTACAATCTAACAGCTACTGGCCCACCAGGACGATAGCTGAGCAGAGTTTCACACAAAAACATGGTGCATTCATACTGTGCCAAGACACATTTGTTAAGTTTGACATGTCTTTTGCTCTTTTCAGTGTTCTCCCATTTGCTGCACCACATCACATCAGCACAGCGTGCAAACCCTTTACATGGCTCACAAGGAGTACACAAAACCCAACAGTGACAGATTAGGTGGTTTATATTAAATGCACACACTTAAAGAAAAAGTTTAAGAGGTGGATATTATAGGTATTACTATACCCAGCCTGCAAGGGCACAAGGGCTCTCTGGTCACCAGAGACGTAGGCTAATGTATAAAATGTGTCATAATGCTATGTAGAAGTCTTTGGAATACAACATATGGTCAAAGCTTAAAACTATGATTTCTGTTCAAATAGTGTACAGAACAAGATTTACAGCAGTGTGAAACAACTGCAGCATCAAATATCGTACCCTTTACATGGTTGTTGCTTATCGTAATGACTTGTTTCTTTGTTTTTCTATATTAAGCCCTGCATGCTCTCACATTGGATAGTAGTGAATGCTATGTCGCACAAAGGTACGTTAGGCCATGCAAAGAACATGCAAAGTATTTCAGTCTCTTCCAGCCCAGATCAGGTTCATCCACAACAGCCATTGTGCAGCATGTTTAAGACACATAATTCAACTAGCATTCCAGAAATGCTGCAATTACAGCCTGGCATACCAAGTGAAACAAAACGCATATGCACACACACACACTGCTGCTGAGACATGCAGCTGTTGCTGTACGTCCCCTTGAACAAAAGAGTGCCATTACAGACCGAGAACCATGATAGAGTACATTCCTATAACGAATTACAGCAAATGTCAGCCTGCAGCATATATGTGACTAATTTACAAGTCCTGAACAATTAAACATACCATACATTGGCAAGTGTAGTGAAGTGCGCCAATGAAGCTGTATCTCAAACTGCACCAATGATCTCAACTATGCCAGTTTCTTGACTATGACTCATTTCTGAAATAATCAGAACCATCCATGACACTGCAACAAACCATCACCACCATGGTTTATTGTTTACCTCCACCTCAGCTCTGCAAGCCCATAAGAATTTTACTCGTTGCAGTGAAGTGTTGCTGCTTTTTAAGGTACAACTGTTACATTTGTAAAAACTCCGTACCATGTGGAGTCACATATTGGATAAAATAAGACAAGTAAAGGACAAAACACACAATTCTTCCGGTAAAAATGCAAAGAAACCCACACATTACAGCAAAAATAGCTATTTTGCTCCAACCACCTGTCTGCAGATGTCCAGTATTTTAATGACAGTTCTTGTGTCTGCAGGGATTGCGGATCACAGTAGTTATTCAACAGTTATAACTTTAAAGAAACTGGGTGTCGGGGACGCTTCTTCACGTATTCATACGACGGAAAATCAAAATGAAATCGTGAATATATCATTCAGTATAGTAACAACGTGGACATTTCAGATGAAATGTGGCTAATACTTGCGAGCTAATTCTTCTGGCTAACGAACACGTCTGTTAGCCTGACTGATGTCAGGCAAACCCCGCAGTATGCTAGTACATCAGCAAAGTGAATATGGATATAAAAATGGTACAAACGCGCATAAAAAGTTGTCTTAATACACGTAGACAATGACGTAACGCCTCCATATAACTTCTTTAAGCACTGAAACAGCGGTTGCGTTAGCTAGCAGGTTAGCGCTTCCTCCCCGGCATCTCCTCCATGTGAACTGCTTTGACAGTCCCTGATTTGACTGGGATACACACATTGGCACCACACCAAGTCCACCAAAACCAAGTTTATGATCACGAAACACGGAAAGAGTCGGTTCAACTAGTAAACTTACCAGTATTCCTCTTGAAGGAGTACTTTTAAGACGGTAAAAGCCGCAGTCTCGGTAGGAGCAATACTTTTACCGACCTTGGCAGCTCTAACTGTCCCCGGCAGCTACAGACAACAACACTCGGAGAACATACCCCTCCCTACTGTGGCCGCACAAACCTGGGGGGGGGGGGGGGTGGGTGTTGAGTCTCTGCCCCCCCCCTCCATT
>JAQQZY010000017.1:24035774-24049942 GCA_030068375.1 Ostorhinchus rueppellii | reverse complement strand
GGGGGGGGGGGGCGGTTGAGTCTCGGCCCCGCCCCTCCATTTTTAATTGGTCGACATGAGGGACAGTGCAAAATGAGCCAATTAACTGTAGTATTGTTCTTTCTGTGACCAATAGTTACGCAGTAAGTTATTTCTTATCTGCAGGGTGTTTGGCAAAGATTTTTACGGTTGAAATCGAGATGAACTTTATGATGAAGTACAATACGTGTGGAAAAAACGAAGTTTGGTTGATGAATGCGCTCTACTTTGACCGACTTATAACCCAAATACACTGCACTTCAGTACAACTTGAACTGTATTTAAGTATTTCCATTTAATTTATTTATTTTTGTATTTTTTTTTACTTCACACTTCTTCTGACCACAAAGGAAAGTATTGTAGTTGTAACAACACTACACTCATTTTACATGAAAAAATTGCAGTACTATACTATTATATTTTCTTATTTATCATGTATTGTAGCATTCTGTTTTTAGTATGTGCTACATAATTTTAAAGTAGAATTTTGTCAAGCCAGAGATCGCTTACGTATTATGTAGAAATAACACTTTAAAGAGGCCAGTCTGCTTAATGTATACTTTCACGTTTGATGCTCTAAAGTATTTGATGATTCTCCTGTGCTCTAACTTATTGTGAATTCAGGGCTTTTACTTGTATTGGAGTATACTACATACTTATCTTCATAACATGGTCAAAATCCTGATTTTCCTGGATTTCTAACCATAGCAGACTAGCTGCTTGTAAAGGCTGGTCTAAGTCAGTGTGAAGACTGATGGATGGAGTCAAAGGCGTGTTTAAACATTAGAGGGTCTAAAGAATGGGGGATTGAATGTTTGACCCTGAGGGCTGCAATGCAAAGAAAAGAAAACATCCCAAAACTTTCAAAATATGAAGGTTTTGCAAGGTAAACTATAAGTCTGAGTTGGAGCCTTGGGTCTGTGACAGTGGGTGAGTGGGTGAGCTCAGTGATGTCAGCTGCGTGGTACAGTACAGGGTAAACACATCTCCAGAAGGTGAAAAAAGCCAGCAGGTTAGATGATGGGAGGTCTACATTTTCTGCTACCCACATTTCCACTGCCACAACTACCGGTTATCTGTGTCATTTACAGTAACTTAACACACTGCTACACCTATAAAAAAACAAAACAAAACAAAAACACTCAGTAATTTTACTTATCATCCTGCCCTGCTATTCTATATAGTATAATTATCAACTGTTGTGTTTTATTACGTGAATCATGTAATTATGAGACATTTCTATAAATAGGTCAGTAAAAGTCAGCAGCAGAAGTATATCTTCTTTTACCATCACATGAGTACAAGCCGTTGAAAATATACATAAAGCCGTAATACTTCTTATCCAATTTTAATTCTACTTTCATGTTTAAAAAATAGTCCTGTCAAAAAGCAAGGCTGCAGGGGGATTCTTGTCATTTTTCTGTGTCCTTTTGAAGGATTCTTAAAGGCCTCTTACCTGCCTAAGGCAGACATGAGGCTGTAAAACATAGAAAAAATACTCTACTTTATTAGTTTATTAGTTTTCCTCTGCATACTTGAAGATAACTGGACAACAAACCTTGTTGTGTAAAAGTGACATCTGGTGGTGATGTCTCCACTGTGCAGGCATGACAGTGATGATTGTTGTCTCCTTCATCGTTCTGGCCATCACCCCCTCTGTAGTTTTTTTTTTTTTTTTTTTTTTTTTACCCCTCGGCCAACTTCTGGTATTCTTCTTCCTTGTCACTCCTCCTCTCCCTTGTTTCCCTCCTTTGGTCCTGTCTCCACCTATACTCACTTGTTCTCCATTCAGTAATCACACAATCCACTGGTATCACACACCTTCTATATTCTCCCTGTCAGTAAATGACTAAATTTCTCAATAGGCAAGTAAGGTCTTGAATTCTGTCAATATTTCAATGGTGGCAAAAGTCTATATGATGTTTCCTGTATTTGAAACAGGTTCTATAAATGAGGAAGCACTGGTTTAACTGCTCTACACCAATAAAAATGAAAAAGTACAATTTCTGAAGGAAACAAGTAAAGCTTTGAAGGATAACCTTTTTATGTTGTTTTTTGTCTTTTTGTATTACTCTTCTGTGTCATTTCCATGTTGTTACATCTTTAGTCTTTAACATTCACTATATACAGTATATATACATATGTGTGTGTGTGTGTGTGTGTGTGTGTGTGTGTGTGTATATATATATATATATATATATATAGGAACAGTTGCTGGTTTGAATCCCGGTGGGCCCTCAGAATGAGCGAAACAATAAATGACAGAGTCATACCGGCTCGGACGGCACCTGGGATAACAAGGTCCGCGTCAGGTGTTGGGGAACCAGGACATCCTGATGTCAAGTTAGCTACTAGAACAAGACATGGTGGACCTGATATGGTGATGAAGGCTGTTACATAGTTGAGGAGTAACTACAGAAAAGGCTCGCTCTCCCCTGTGCTTCAGTTTGGACCTTGGAACAACCAGGAAGAACTGGTCAGCTGACGTCAGTGAACAAGGAGTGTGCACAATTAAAAGATCAGAAAGATAAGAAGGTGCCAACCCATGTAATGACTTCAAAACAAACAGTTAAATCTTAAAATCAATTCTAAAATGAATGAGGAGCCAGTGTAGAGAGGCTAAACTACTCTTGCTTATGTGCTAATTAAGAGGCGGGCAGCAGCATTTTGGACAAACTGAAGGTGAGACAGCAAAGACAGCGAACGGACACCTGAGTGGAGGCTGTTACAGTAGTCAAGCCAAGACGAAAACATGAATCACCTTTTCAAAGTCTTTGAGGGAGAGAAAAGGCCTGACTTTAGTAAGGCTCCTCAGCTGAAAGAAACCTGCTTTGTGAAGATGCTGTCAAAAATCAACCCCCATTTTTTTTTTTTTTTTTCCTTACAGCAGGTTTGTTGTAGGGGACCAGGGTCAATACCAAGAGTGGCTTGAGGACAAGGGGATCCAAACATTACAATTTCAGTTTTTTTTTTCATTAAGATTCAGAAAATGATGTGCCATCCAAATTTTTACATCCTCTAGACATTCCACAAGACATCATCAGTGGAGCTATGTTTTAACGGCACATAGATTTATGAAATGAAAGCATTCACTCATGTAACTTTTTGTAATGAATCCTAAATAATTGTGACTCATTACTTGTTGTAAAGCTCATGCTGCCAGTCCTCCATGATGATCTCCAGAGTCAAGGTAGGTGGTCCACCCCCTGTCGCTCTCCTATTGGTGGTCTCAGTGAAGTAGTTTGACCTGTTTCTCATCTGTGTCATCCAGCCCATCATCCTCATGCTGCTCTGGGTCTACTCCATGCCACACTACTGACAAGGCCAGTGCCAAAACAATGGCGTGGATCAACGATTTGTCCTTCAGTGTCAAGTTGCGAGTCCCCTTACTGGGGCTTACCTCAGCACTAACAAGGGTTTAACATTTAGGATGCATGTTACAGATGGTAAGTTTACAATAAAGCACGCATTAATAAGTTTATTGAAAGTAAGATAAGGTGTAGCAAAGGATACATTAAGTATATGGATAGAAGCTTTTAAAGTGTTTATTGGTATGTTCATGAGTTTAGGCTTAATAAGAATTAGTATGAGTTTAAAAAGTAATAAGTAACAGGCATTGGTAAGTACAATGTGTAAAAACATTCATTTAAATCAAGATTATTTATAGATATATAATTGCATATGGATATATTTAAAGTATAGTATATATTTCTAGTATATTAAGTTTATATTTGGAAAATAATGTAGCACAGTGGTTATTGATGAATGCAGTTTATTTTTTAATATAGTAAATCAAGATTATAGAAAAGTATGGTTTATACACTAATGTTAAGTAATAGTTACATAAGTTACAGTGTACAGTAAACACACAAATAGTCATGAGATTAGCATCTGGGCTGTAGATTACAACTGACATATTTACGTAATAGACAGTATATTTGGGTGATGGGTGGTAAGACTATGTGATGGGTTTTAGTTCACTGAAATATTCTAAAGTAAGGAAGGGTTTCACAATTCAGCCATTTCAGTAAATTTAGCAGTAGATGATAATTCTGTCTCTATAACAAGATGTGTGTATTATAACCTGGGTATATGTTACATAGCACTGCAGAGACCGCCAAACTGGGAGGAATATTTCTGAAGGGGTTGGGGTTTGGAAGACCATTTTTAAAGCTCTATTCTTTACATTGCCCCCCCACCAAAAAAAAAAAAAAAAAAAAAAAAAACAAAAAAATTAACAATCTCACAATTTAGACCAGACGAGATGTGGTTTTACAATAACTACAGATTGGCATGGTGGAGGGAATGATTCCCTTTGCAAATCAGGAGTAGAATGAAGCAGTCTGTGGAAAGACAGTACAAGACCCCATCAAGCTGTAACAGGCCACAGATTAGTCACCGCCATAAACACATGACGTCCAGTGAAGTATTTTATTTTTTTCATCAGTGTAATGTAATGTTGCTTTTGTTTGCTTTTTGAGTAAGTAAATGTAAACAATGAAGCAGACTAAAAACGTGTTCACTTTACTTTAATAGACTTTATCTTAATTCAAAGGGAAAATGTTGTTTGTGCTTAATTTTATTAAATGCTCATTTTCTTTTGTTCATTATGCTCTTCATTTTAGTTGTATTTTGTGTATTTATTTTTATTTATTTTCTGATGTCCACCATTACAGAGACTGTGAGCTTATGTTAAGGAGCTTAAATACTGTAAAGTAATTTTCAAGGCTTTGAGGTGTATTTGGAATGAGAAATGAACAGGGTTTTTTTTGTTTTTTTTAAAAAAATATTTAATACCTAGAAAAGTTTTGTTTTTAATCACAGATTTTATTATGTGCATTTATTTATGGATATTTGTCTACTCTTATACTGACTATTTTATTATGTCTACATGTGTTTTACTTGTGTATTTTTTAATTAATTTATTTTTTTGGAGACTAATTCATTGTCATTTAATTTTTGCAATATATTTATGATGGAAATCTTGAAATGACAGGTAAAGAATCTGAAAGCCTGCCACTGAGCACTTTAATGTGTCCCACACTGTCAGAGCTTCACACAAACGCCATCTTTTCTCCACGATTGCTTGGCTGGGTTCTAGATACCCCACCCATCAGCCTCTGGGTGGCAGTAGCTCACCACACTGCTGACTCAGCTGTGTCATGTTGCATCTGCACTGACACCAACTGCATTGAATGAAATGATTTTTTTACCTCCCCTGCACAACAGCCACTTAATCTATGAATTAGTATGTTATTAGTAGCTGTTTCTTTTGGTTATATTTTGTTTTTAGCCTCTTTACAAGATGCTTTCTCATCCAAATTCCACCTTTTTTCTTTTTTTTAATATATGTGTGCATATCTAATGCGTCACTCTTGATGTGAAAACAAAGGGCAGAAACTGTGAGTGGAGTTCCTTGAAATTACCTTTTATATTATATGATTTCAATCTCTTTATATGTACAAATGTGACAAAACAGAACTCCATCAGTACAATAACCACAGGCACACAGTCATTCAACTGTAAAACTGCAAATGTCTGCTAAATGTCATCTCGTACAGTTGGAGCTTTCCTTTATGATGACAGAACGAAGACGACACAGAGTCCCTTAATCCCCTGATGTTGCATTTTGCATCGTCTCTTCAGGCAGTTTAAGGCATGATGCAGCAAAAATATCCCATATTAATAACTGAAGTGGTGCAGCTGATGGAGTTAGGAGAGTTCCAAGTCTGAGGTTTGTTTGGCCCAGTGCAGTAGCCCTGAGCAAGGACACCTAAACCTTGTTTACCGCGTACACTAATCTACTTCCAGAACAGAGATTGAAATGAGCTTAATATGGTGACATAATGCAATTGGCTATTGTTTCCAAGAGGTGACTTCAGATGCTTACTGAGAGCATAAAATAATACATATACTGATAATAACATTCAGGCCCTGGAGGTGGAAGCAAATTCAAAAACAAATGTTACTTCTTCCTTCTCTGCAGAGCAACACTTTGCATGCTCTGTCTCTCAGTACTTGGTGGGATGCTACTCTCGCTATCGGCTGCATGGACTTATTTCACATGAGTCTGCTGGTTTTGTTAAATGAAATGACAAAGGTCATAAAATGTATCTAATATGTTAACGTTAAGCATTTTATCTGTATTTTGCTGATGTGCAAATGGATGAGAATAGCATGTTGTATTGAGAACCATCAGTGTAGAATAACACAGCAGTAATGTAGGTGTATTCAAGCATAAATGTTCTCAGAGGGGGAAAAAAAAACATGGAATGTTTTTCTTTGCTTTTCTTTACATAGACCAATAACAAAACAATGGTTTCCCATGCAGAAACTACTGTGTTCTTTTCCATCAATTATTTGTATAGCAGGAAAAAAAAAACCAATGAATGACTATGCACTGTTGTAAGGCTAGCAATTTAACAGTATTTCCAACAGTAATATTTTGAAGATATTTTCAATATTTTGGAAACATCTTAAGGTGAAAAGTCATACTAATGTAGTTCCATTCATGCATCTCTCTGCCCCCCCCAAGGTCTTTCTCTATCTCTCTCTTGATTTCTCTTCCTTTACCCTCTGTCTTTTACCCCAACTGGTCAAGGCAGATGGCCATCCTCCAGGAGTCAGGGCCTGCTCAAGGTTTCTGCCTGTTAAAAGGAAGTTTTTCCCCTCCACTGTCACCAGTTTCATGTGTTTGCTCCTGGAGGATTCTGTTGGGTTTCTGCAAATTGGCCTTAGAGTCTGGTTTCCACCACCTCTATTTGTAAAGTGTCATGAGATAACTTTGTTATGATTTGGTGCTATTAAAAAAAATTTGATTTGATTTAATGTGCTGTATTGACTTGACTCAACTCGACTCGAAACGACTCGGGAACCAGGCACTATTACTGGAGACTGTTTCCATTTCAGGATCCTATCAATACCGAGTACCTGGTCCTCATGACGACGTGGTGCGTAACTTCCACAATACCATCTACAACGTGACACAGCAGGTGGTAAAAATAAAGAGGAGACAAAGAATTTTTTTTTTCAGCTGCAAGAAGTCTAGTTGTTTTTTTGGTTTTTTTTTAAAATGGCACGTCGCACATTGATAATGACACAGAGACAACTCGGCCAATTAGTGGTCTGCAGTGTTCACACATCACAGTTTGGAATAAGTTCCCCCAGTTTGGAACCTTGGTGGAAGCAATACCAAAAAACTGGCACCGGGTACCAGATTCCAGGTCCCTTTAAGTAATGGATATGCAAAAAGGGTGAGTTGAGTTGAGTCAAGCTGGTACCACATAGTGGAAACGTTGCAATAGTCTACATTTACAATGTATGTCTTTTTTACACTTAAGCTTGCAGATATTTGCTTCAGCTTCAAAATGTACTGTAAAAGGTTAATCGAAACATTTGGTAGAGCATGTTTTAACAAAATTATGACCCTTATTAGACCGGATGTTGCATACCTCCTCACAGACAAGCTGCTGGATATACACCTCAACCCAGACATCACTGCTTGTATATCAGACTATCTTATGGACTGGTTGCAGTATGTCAAGGTGGATGACTGCGTATATGAAGTGGTGTCAAGCAGCACTGGGGTACCCCAAGGAACTGTACTGGCTCCATTCCTCTTCACCCTCTATACCTCTGATTTCAGGTTCTACTCTGGATCCTGCCATCTCCTAAAGTTTTCAGATGACTCTTTCATAGTGGGCTGCATCAGCAACAATTATGAGGAGTACAGAGGACTGGTGGAGAGCTCTGCATGATGAGCTGTGGCTGATGGGCAGCTCATTCAGCCAACGGATTATCCCACCCAAGTCCAGGACTGAATGTTTCATTCGCTGCTTCATTCCAAATGCCATCAGACTGTCCAACAGCAGCTTGGCTTGAACTACATTTTGGTCTAAGCAGTCGTTGCATATGTCAGTGTCACTCACTTGCACACTTACTGCACACTTGCTACTTAATCACTATTATTATTGCTATTTTTTTTTGTCACTTTAGTAACTTTAACAAACTTGTTTATATTTTTCATTGCTTTATTTTTCTATTGTATTCATACATACTGTCTTGTGCTGCTGTACACACTTGAATTTCCCCATGGGGGAATCGATTACGTATAACATCTCTTATCTTAAAAGTGCTAGTTATGAGTTGATGTTCTCATTATAGCCTATAGAGCACATACATCTTCCACGGGATTGAACCTGTAATAGGAATGTATTGTAATGTGCAGACAGTGTTTTGAAGAAGATCTGTGAGATGTGAGAAAAACATTTCTTTTGACTAAAACTCATTCTCTCATTAATTCTTCGAACATTTAACATTTGGGCCCAAGACTGTATCTAAGAAACTGCAACCAACTAACATTTTTTACTTCATTTTTCTTTCTTAGTGACAAAACTTAGTAAAGCTTCACTACTAGCGACGTGAAGAGGTGTATTAATGCTGCCTTAATATGCTATCAAGAAGACAATCCTTTCCACTTGTGAATTCAAACTTATCAGTGTGTTGCATTCAAGTGCTTTTGTTGTCATAGTGAAGTGAAAAATGGCTGACACACAATTTACCGTGACATGCTATTTGGGTAAAACATTTTTGGACATGTTAATTCATATGCTGCAGCATTTTTTTTTTCATTCAATCGTTTATTCATTCGTTCACCTTCTGAACTTAATCCTTGACGGTCATAGGCACATGTGAACACTGATGAACAACCAATCACTCAAACATTCACAACCAAGGGCACTTTAGCTTAACCAATTATCCTATAAATACATGTCTTTGGAAGCCGGAGTACCACACACACACACACACACACACACACACACACACACACACACACACACACACACACACACACACACACACACACACAGCAAACTCCACCTTTCTTTTTTTTTTTGTAAAATATTTTTTTGTAAATTGTGTATAGTATGACTGTGCAAACTCATGAGTTAACTGCAGCAGAGCATTAATAAAAGCAGTGTTTATTGTGTGTATTATTTGTGATTAATCTCTTGTTGCTCTCTGTTGTTCTATTGAAAAGGTCAAAGGTTATTTTCATTTTGGCAACTGGTGTATCAAAACTTTTTCCCAGTTCTCCAGTGGAAAATACAGCATGAGGGGGTGTTCAAGTGCAATTTTCAAGTTTGTAATCGTATTTATTATGATTCCCATAGCATTTGAAGGCAGCATAAGACAAAGCCTTTTTCAGCACAACATACTTAAACTGAATCAAGGCTGAGTTAGGTTCAACGCAGTTCAGAAATGACTTGAAATGCTAACTACATTCTTTGTTGACATTAGTCCACTTCTATATTACTTGCCTTCATCCATAACAGTGGTTCTCAACTGGTCTAGCTTCAGGACCCATGATCACCCCTCAATGACAACCTGCAACCCAGACTGATAAAATTAAACTTCTCAAATTTCTTTAATAAAAGAAATGGTTTGTTCTGAACCTGAGATAATACAGAATATTACAGTATGAAAACACATAAGACATGTTTAATGATGATGGTGATGCTAAATATAGATATAAACCCTAAATTGGGTGCACTTCAACCAAAACAAAGCATGTGCACTCAGTAGAAAAATTAAAACTACATTCAATTACTTATTCAAGAATTAAACACACTGAGGTTTTTGTCCTCAGTGTAGGTAAAACCATATCTGATATAGTTGTTGTCATACCTGAGTTTCTTTATGATATGAATTGAAACGTTTGGGTTTTCTTTTTTGCTGTGAAATGTCTGGTGTTAATTAGCATTAGAGTGCATTACTGCCACCTACTGTTGGGGAGTGTGAATGGACGATGCACAACTCCATAAATAAAAAAAATAAAATAAAAAAAAGCACAGGATTGGTTTCTTAACATTATTTTTTTGCCCAGACAAAGGCCCGTGATCCACTGAAAACAGGTTTTCCATTTTTGGGTGACGCCCCACAAGTTGGGAATCATTACCCTGCACCATTGTTTACATAGAACACTTGGGTTGATTTTTCTGTGACTGACTTCATGGTAATTTGCAGCTTTTTCACTGCTTTTCGTATTTTCTCCTACAGCTATGACAATGTACAAAACCAGCTACTGTTAGCTTAGAAATGATGCTGGTTCATGTCAACAAATGATTGGTTCCCAGGACTAAGCAGACTGCAACAAAAACTGGACCATAGAACACACCACCATTACCAAATTTTAAAAAGGTTTGAGTCATTTTCCTTTTGTCTGTTTTCTGATCCTTTCAAACATTGGTGTCTCGTATGCTCTGGTTGAAACCGAGAGGCAGGGAAAATGTTAAATGATATGTCAACATTTCCATTTTTGCGGATGGAAATCTAAATTCTGCCAGACCAGATGTGAGTTTGTAGGGATTCTAAATGTCACCCCTGCTCTTTGATGAAACGACTTTTTGTTTCCCAGTGGACCAGGTGCACTGAAGTGCCGTTTCTATTTTGTCATAATCTCCCACCCAAAATGTCAGCCTGTGTTTGCCCCGGTTTTTAGAAACACCAGGTTCTATGTGGGCTTTTATTTCATCGTAATGTGGTCTGGTGACACAGGACAAAACCGCGCCTTTGTACCACCACAGGAGGGAATGTATATCAGCTTAAAAAACAAGTGAAACCACAGTGAACTTTTGCCCAAGGGGGAGCTCCTGCACCTCACCTAACCTCCTACCCACACCCCGGGCAGCTTCAGGCCACCTGTTTGTTTTTTCCTTTTTATTTTTTTTATTTTAATTTTTTTGCTGAATTGGAGTCCACTTTGTCTGACCCCATCTGCCTGAATATTCAGGAAACTCCATAGATGTCTCATGATGTATCATCAGCCTCACAGCTATTTGAGGCCAGTGTTGTCCTCAAACATTTGAATGTCTAATGCCTTAGAAGCAGGTTGTTTTAATGCTCCCCTCAATGCTCCAACAGCCCTGTGCCTCACAGTGTTTACAGTTTAACCCATAAGGAACCAGTGCTACTTTTGCGGCAGTTCCGTGCAAGTCATTTATCACCATTTAGTTCAAGCTTGAATAATCCTCACGAACAGCATTAACTTCGTGTGTTTGGCATGATAGACTCAAATCTGTCATTAATGTGAAATCTTTGTATCAGTGATAGCAGGTTATCATGCAATTATTTTTTTTCCTGTTTCATGTATGCAGCTAAAAGACCAATGGAACTTGTCATCCATAGTGGCAGATCTCATATTTACCCTTACACTTCATGTGCAAAAGGTTTTTATTTTGCACAATTCCAGGACAGGTGTCAAAGGAGAATTATATGGTCAATAAACACATATGATCAAATATTCAAAATGTCTTGTCATTTTAGTTTTATGTTGTTTTTTCTGAGATTATACTTTTTTCTGATACACTCTGTTTAAAATATATGTCACTGATAAAACAAAACACCTTGTCCTTGAATATTTGCAAATTTGATTCTGAAAATGACACTTGAGCATGTATAGATCCAGAATGGATTATGTTTTGTTCCTGAAATTATAATCTTCCATTTGTTTAAAAAAAAAAAAAAAAACACGTAGGAGCAGTATTCTGATGCAAATGACAAGACAGTAATCCATTTTTAAAATTTATTAAGAACAAAATTAAAAATCTTAATTTACATCTTGTCACACGGTAGAAAAACTATAACCTCATGAGCTCTGCAAGCATCTTCGTCCCAACTGCTGAGGGGTCATACTATGCACATACAGAGCAAAGGTGCATTACATGGTAATAAAGAAAACCATAAATTTGCATTTTCACAGAAACAAACTTATGAACATTAATTCTTATTAGCTATTATCTTTTGGCTCTTACATTTATGTGTAACAGACCAGAGAAGAACCCAGGCGCAGAACCACAGAATAAGTTTCTGAACAATAGTCTTTACTGAGTCTTTCTGCACACAAAATACAAGTCCAATTAAATGTATAATGTACAGAGTTCTCTTCATCTCCGGAGGGAGCACAAAGTCACAAAGATCCCAAACTGGGGGTCCCAGGAGAATCCCACGAAGTGGGTCCAGGTCCACTGGCTTGGACTGGGATTCCACGGACTTGGGGGGCACGAGGAGCGGGAGGTCGAGTTCGGTCAGAGGTCGGGTGTCCGTGAAGGCTGGGGCAAGACAGGGGGCTTAAGGGGCCGGTCCGGAGGTCGGTACCAGGAGGAGCAACGAAGAGGAGGCTGGAGGATTGGTCGAGGAGCAGAAGGCAGTTGGATGGCCGGGACTGAGACAGATAATCGGTGGTCCAAATGAAGGCGGTTCAAATACCAGGGGTGCAGACTGAAGACGTGGTCGGACAGAAATGGGTCAGGGACTAGAGACTTGGGTCAGGAGCCGGGAACAGAAACTGGTTATACACAAGGAAACACAGGACAAGGGCATGCTCCAGAGCCATGCAATGCATCTAAGACAATCTGGCAGATTCTGAGACTGAGAGGTGGAGTTATATAGCCAGAGGAGTGATGAGGATCAGGTGAGAGCACAGGTGAACTGAGTCAGTAATTAGGTCACTGAAAATTAGGTCAGACTTCAGATGGGGTTTAAAGGAGACTGAGACAAAAACAGGAAGAGAGAATAGTAGAGACATGACATGACAAAATGTAGGTTAAAGTAAAGGCCGAGGTGTACTCAGCCTTTTGACCTTCTGATAAAGTCCCTCTTCTATCTATGCTATTATCTATTTTATACATTTTGAATCTAAGCACTTGTATGGTCATATGCTCAGAGCTAGCTCAAGACTTGGACAGATTTTTAAGCCTTACAAGTTTTGTCTCTATATTCCTTTGTATTACTTCTTGTCTTTGCTCCTAAGTGCATTGATGCTGACTTTATATGCCCAGTTGAAGTGAGAAATGGGAAGTGATGGGGAAAAAAATAGGCCACAAAACCCCTGTGGTAAAAACAACCATCAGCACTTTTGAATTTATACCCAAACCTTCTGGGATCCGACCAAGCCGAAAGAATTCAACTTGATTCAGGCAGAATTTCTATGCACTTCTTCTGTAGCTTAGAATCAAAAATCATTACTTGAGCTCAGCATCAGAGAGTCAGGATGTAAGCTGAACTTCATTTGGGTTTTTCCACTATAGATCTGAAGGAATCGCCAGATAAGGTGAAGGTGCATTTACTGTGAGCAGAGCCTTGAATTTTGGAGTAACCACACTTTTTTTCTCTTTTTTTTCCTTTCACTGCGAGCTACAAACACTCATTTTACTACTGACCCAGTCTGAGTCCAGCCCATCCTCATTAATGTCTGACACTAATCTGGTGACAAAGTCTGAGCTGTGTTGAGAACACTGGTGTCTATTTTGTCCTTCTTTCCTATTCTGGTATGATGATTTCCAAAATTCTGTGTTTTATCTCACTTCTTTCAGACTGTAATCACTCACAGCTACTGCCTCCACTCTTTATGCCAATAACTCAGATCAGGATAACAAAAGATCATGTCAGAGGTGGAACATAGCCAAGGCTGCGTGGTTTTTAAACATTTGAGTTTCTTCAGTTGAGTATTTTATGTTACTTCATACTTCTACTCCACTATATCTAGAAGACAAATATTGTATTCTCTGAGAGTTCTTGATTTCTCATCTTACATATTAGTGAGAACCATAAACCTCAAAATGTGTTGCTGCTGAATTTTTAAGATAAACTGAATGAATAATTGAAAAAAACCACCATCACAAAGGTGAAAACAGATGATCTCATGAAAATTTGCATTGTAGAGATGTGTACTTCTCACAGTGCAGTGACACTACAAACCTACAGAGATGTATAAAGTACTGGAGTAGAGGAGTGGAGTAGAAGTACAAGTGCTATATCAAAAAATGGACTTGAGTAACAGTTGAAGTGTTCTTTAAACCTCATACTTAAATGAAAGTACTAAAGTACTATCATTTTTTGTACTTAAGTATTGCAAGTAGAAGTATGTAAAAAAAAAAAATCAAGTACTGAAAGTAAAAGTAGAGGTCAAAATTACGAGTACTGTAGAAGTAATTTAAAAAATTACTACTCAAGTACTGAAAGTAAAATGTAAAGTACTGTGTATACTAAAAGAAAGCAGTCACAAGTTTCAGGATCTTTCTATATTTAATATTAAGGCACAACTTGTTTGTCTGAAGCAGCAGTACAAGGAAATACAAGTCCACATACAA
>JAQQZY010000017.1:23968382-23978886 GCA_030068375.1 Ostorhinchus rueppellii | reverse complement strand
ATAGAGACAGACAATCACTCTCACATTCACACCTATGGGCAATTTAGATTAGCCGATTAACCTATCAGTGCATGTGTTTGGAAGAATCAATCAACCAATCAGATATTAGTTATATAGAGTCGAATCATAACAAAAGTAATCTCATGACACTTTACATATCGAGCCGGTTAAAACCAGTCTCTCAAGCCAATTTAGAGAAACCCAACAGAATCCTCCAGGAGCACACGACTTGTGACTGGTGACAGAGGCGAGGAAAAACGTCTTTTTAACAGGCAGAAACCGCCAGTAGACTCTAACTCCTGAAGAATCACAACAAAACATTACTTCCATTAGTTGCCCGTGACAAATGTATTTCCATCAAAAACTGTGACGTTTCTCTGAGATCTCCGTTTCCCTCTGCACAAACGCAGAAATAAGTTATGTGTAAAGGTAGCCTCAGGCCTTGTACACACACAGACAAACACATCTTTTTAAAAAAAAAACAAAAAAAAAAAACATTTTCCATAAACGCACCGTTGTTTCAATATGTGTCCACTGTAGTTTATTTACTGCCTGTAAGCAGCGTTGTAATACTGCCACAGTCATGCACCAAAAAGAAGAAGACAAGGAGCATGCACATAAAAACCATGCAATGAAAACAATCACTAGACGAAGAGGCTGCATATCCTATGGGGGCTATGACACGGTTTCAGAAAAGACTGAAGACTGGTAGCATTTTGAGATTGGTGTACTCTGAGACTTGGCTAAAATGAGCGTATTTAGGCTCACAAAAATCCAGTTCTATGTGGATGAAACAACCATCCAATGAAAAACTTTTGCAGGCACTCCTAATCTCATCTCCATGTATAGTTACTCAGTTGTGAAAGTCTGTTCAGCCTTTTAAAGTCATTTATAAGTTTGTAGCAGTTTGGAACTTAGCCCTCCCCCCAATTGGACAATAACAAAGAGCAACAATGAAACAAAATGAGACGCAACACAACAATCACATAAAAATTTGTGGTGCATAAAAACACTTGTTAAATAAAATCTAAACCATTGGCAATGCATCCTGTGATGTACAGAGTTGAGCACAGAGATCGCTGAGGGTAGAAAAGAGACTTAGTACCTACTCGTTTTGGCTGATGGTTGTCTGAGGTCAACTGGCGACTTGTCCAGGGTGTACCCCGCCTTCGCCCTTAAGTAGCTGGGATAGGCTCCATGCGACCCCCGTGACCCTAATGAGGATAAAGCGGGTATAGAAAATGAATGAATGAATGAATGTCTGAGGTCAGTACCCGAGGGCAGGAACTTAAATTCCTTCGGACATGATTGAATTTTCCTTCTTAGACATCTGGTTATTGTACAGTTCAGACAGACTTTTTTGCTGAGCACCAATGATTTTACTGCTGACTTTAATTATCCTGGTTAACAGTTTGTTTTTGTTTCAGATTAATAGCCGCAAACCAGCAAATGAAAGAGAGAATTCACACACGACTGGGTCCCTCATTTGACACCACACACACGCTGCAGTGAAATCTGTAGACGACACAACAGTAATCGAGGTGATTACTGTCAATGAGGAATCAGCCTACAGAGGTGCAGAACCTGGTGGACCAGTGTTCTGAGAGCAATCGCTCTGTGAACCTTGACAAGACCAACAAGTCATCATCAACTTCAAGGAGATCCCTGGTGTCCATCAGCAGTGAGAGAGTGTAGAGGGTGTCCAGCATCAGGTTCCTGGAGCACACTTCTCAGAGGACCTCACCTGGTCCATAAACCCAGGTGAAAAGGGCAAAGAAGACGTAATTTTTACCGAGAACATTGAAGGCCAAAATACCACATAGAGAGTGTTTTACCACACTGCTTCTCTGTGTAGTACATTATGACTGTTCTTCAGTAGACCGAAAGGCTCTCCAGTGTGTTGTGTTCAGTGCAGGAGTCAACTACCCATGCTGGAGTAGATCTACATCATCACGTGTCTCAGGAAAGCAACCAGCTGCATGGAACCCACACACCCAGGCCTAGAGGTTGACTGATATTGGTTTTTCTTAGGCCAATGTATCTACAGCCGATTTTTGAAGCCAACATTTAAAGCCGACTTCTTTTTTTTTTCATCATAAATCATAAAATACAATTAAACACTCATAATTAATAAAATTATTACTGCACATTCACATAGTACTCTTTCAACATTTCTTGAACTTCAAGTGCTGCCCACACAGGTCCCTAGTCAAATATCTTATAACATTTCTACTACTGATCCAATATCGGCTTTCAAAAAAATTAAGACAGATTGCAGATATTGAAAAAAATTAATGTATCAGCTGGCCGATATATCGGTTTACCTCTACCCAAGCCATCACCATTTTGAACTGCTGCCATCAAGCAGACCTGACCCAGTCTTGGGTCACAAACCAACCTTTTTTAGTCACGGCACACAAAAACTCACAAGGCACACTACAAAACAAAAATGTTACAAAAAGTATATTTGTTGAAATATAATGCTAATCTAGTTTCAATTTACCTAGTGTGAAACCAGGGCATGTGTAGTTGAACACAAAGCTAATGTTCTTGAAGGAATTGTGACAGACACTTGCATAGATAGGTTGTGGAGAAAGGGAACAGAACTGAAATAGCTTTTTTTTGCAGAATGGGGAATTCCTTGGGAGCAGTCACTGGACACTCCCCCAGGGGGACGCAAGGAAATCAGGAATGTGGGGGTGACATTGTCGCTGAGCGTTTGGAATAAGAAAGCTGAGAGGGGTGCAGTAGTGACCCTTTGAACGGACACCCCAGTTTACGGATTTAGGTCAGTCATATAATAGTATAATGTATGCATATACCCACCCAAGCCAAATTGTGGGTCTCGCGGGTAACCACTGATCCATGCATCAGTAATGTGGGGACGGGAGGCTTTATTAACAGAACAGACCGCATCGGGGCCACTTCACTTTCACTGTTGCAGAGTGGTTCATTGGGGTGCGCAGTAGTATGTATCTATATCACATCACTCACTTACAGTCCAATCAGCTGAAATTGGATAATCTTCCACAGCACACCTGATAATTTCTCACGGCACACAGTGGTTGGGAAACACGGCAAGAGCATCTCCTACCACACAACTAGGTTAAAGATTGATTTCTATCCCAGAGCCGTTGCTGCTCTAAACCAAGCCAAATAAACACAGACATTTTACAATGTAAAATGTTCACAATAATTTATCACCAGTGATCTGAGTTCACAGGTGAACAAATGGAATTGTTTGTCGACATCTGTTGGTTGCTTTGACTTGTCGAGTTCAGGCAGGCATTGAACAGTAAATAAGTCAACAATACTTTTTAGTTACTACTCTGTAAGTTGACCCTATTTTGACAAATGCCAAAAAAAAACTGCTACTACAAAGTTACTAAAAACTGTTGCTGAGCCATTTAGAGTACCAGCATGATTTAGATCACTTTTGAAAGCTATCATCTGAATTGTTTCCCACAACACTCAGGATCACAGTCAGTGTTACTGACTTTGAGTGTTAGAGGTTTGAAGACATGGGGAAAAAGGTTTTTACCTTCACCAGATTTTCTGTTGGGAAAAAAAAACACACCTGCAGAAGACTGTAGTTTACAGGGATGAACTTGAAAAAAATATGGAGCCATAGCATGAGCTTCAAATACAACTAGAGAAGCACTCAGAGTGCAGACCTCCACCAAGGCTGTGTTTGTACTTTCATCCACTAGATGGCGCTGAATGTACTGATCACCACCAAAATCTAATCATCTGTAGGATACCCCATTTCTGACTATCTTTGAAAATTTCATGAAAATCTGTCCATAACTTTTTTAGTTATCTTGCTGACAGACAAACCAACATTGATGAAAACATAACCTCCTTGGCGGAGGTCCAATACTACAGGAAAATGACATTTACACAGGTTTTTCGAAGGATAGGTCTGTGCATCTTTGGCACTAGATGACCATGGTTTTGAACCACTCAGTGTCATCATAATTTTGTTCTCCACACTAAGAGCACATCCAGATCCACTTACTGATAAAGAGTAAATGAACCCTGAATACATTTTTCTGTGCATGTAAAAAAACAAAGATGAGAACTCGTATTTTCTATCGTACACTCACTTAATATGTTCAATACAGCAAAAAAAACAAAACAACAAAAAACAAAAAATACAACAAAGGACAGAAAAAAAATATGTAATTTACATTTTTATGGTTACACATTTTTGGAAACATGCCACACAATAGTAATAATAGTAGGTGCATGCTGACACAAAGCACAGTGACACGTTACATGGAACATTTTGTGGATGTTTCAGCAGGGCAGTCTGTGCTCTTCAGGCAGCCAGAGGAGTGCCTTTAGATCTACTGAAACCTATGATGCCCAGAATGGGATGCACAAGGTCCTGAAGGTGTATTTGTGCTGGAACAGGCATGTCTTCCATTGTCCACATTATAACAACACCTTTGACCTTCCGTTGAACAGTGTCTCTGTGGGTTATGTGCAGTGGACAGCAAGCTTCAGGTGTCCCCTTTTTCTATTAAAGCTCTTCCAGGGCTATTTCAGGGATAGTACAAGTGCTGACGCCTACCTGATTCTTCCTCCGTCAATAAAGTGGTCTACATTTTCATGACTATGAGAGCTATATTGTTCAGAAAAGTACTGGCCCTGGAACTACCTCATTGGCAAAGGGGATACTAGGGGTGGGGCTCCTCTCCCTGAACTGACAGAGAAACATCTTGCACCCAATCCTCTACAGAATCTTTCCCAAATATACAAATAAATAACATAAAAATAAAAGTTTCATGATCTGGGTAAAATGCATCGCCACTTCTTTTTTTTTTTTTTTTTTTTTTCCCCCCATTCAGAGGCATTGGTGAACTGAAGTTTTTAAAATCATCATTAGCATATAAACCTTTGAGTTTCAACAGTGAAACAGTGCTCTTCAGTGTTTTTGGCCACGTGGGTGTACTTTAAACACATGAAGTGGTTATAAGTTAGCAAATCTGAATACAAACATTAACATTCCTTTAAACGTCTTGAACTTTTAGCTAAACCTATTCCATTTTTAGTGAAATGCTACTTTACTCCACTAGAAAAAGTAGTGAGCACTGAGCACCCATATCCTCAAGTCTGACAGGAACAGGAAATAGCTCACTAGTCCAGTCTTTGTCTCTATTTATTCATATGGGAGAACAGACAGAGTAATCTGCAAAGTCAGTAGTATAAACTATAAAGCTGTTTGCCAATTGACCATTACCACAACTATCACAGTGGTGCTGGGCACAACAAACCCCACCCATCGCACATATTGTAGCTTCTTTTGGCATCGATCCAGCTGATGTCATCATGTCTATGCATGTGGTGATGTCAGCCTATCAGTGGCCTCTATATTCAGTATGTGCCAACTTTGAGGTGAATTGAAACAAAATTGATGTTTTTTTTATAGACATGTGAAATTTCACCCATTATAAGAAAATGGGAGAAGAAAAAAATATTTCAAAAATTCATAACAACTTGAAACTTGAACATTTTTCCCCCAAAATGTAAAGACATCTATTCTGTATCACTGGCAATATATAAACCAAATTTGGTATGAATTCAACAAACAAACAAACCGAACCAAAAACAATACCCCTTGCCTCCCATTCGGGGGTGGGATAAAAGTATAGATAAAGCATTATAATTTTCTTTCCATAGATCAATAATGCTGTTTACAAGTGAAAAAAAATGTTTTTTTTTTCTGCTTGCATACTACTTCTATTTTTTTTATACCTGCAGAGCAGTAATGTAACAATGCTTATAAAAGTAAAAAGTTGCTATGTTATAATATTAGCATTAGTTCATTTTCAACGTTTAAACCAGGAAATGTGTGGTTTTACTGGGGCTGTTTTCATGCTAACCTTGTGCCAAGCAGCCTATAATGTAAACTATAGGCTGATGCATCATGTATAGATGTAAGATATAAAACAGCAGTGTTATTTTGACAGACTGAGACCTTTTGGTTCACTACTACCACTCTTGGTTGTTAACTCTTGAGTTTCAAAACTGTAAGGGTCTATATTAAACGCTCATCTATACAAAACATGTAAACATACCTGCTGAGATTTTTAAATTACGCTAAGTCTTAGCAGCTACAGCAATTAAGATAGCTGTCACTTTTCTACCAAAGGACAGTGTTTTTCCCCTGACTCTTAAATAAGGTACCTGTACTCAACATGCTCAGTGAAGCTGGAAGTTTCAGAGGTGGAAGTGTTGCGGTCTATCAAAGCACAGGAGGCCTATTGTGCCTCTAGCCCTCCCACACACACAGTTTGATGCCACAGCTTTAGAATAATTGGGGGAAAAAATCCTGGCATATAGCAGCTGCAAAGTGGATTTGACACATACATTAAAGTCATTTCACATTTCATTTCAACAAAGCAGAAAGAGCAGTATTTTACTGGGTGTTATGCTAAACATAGTGCGCATTGTGTTAAGTTGAGAAAATGGTTTGTGTAGCTAAAAAGCAACTAGCAAGACTGAGGTCAACACTGGGGAAATTATCCGTAAGAATCCATGCGGCTCAATTGTTGTCTGTAGTATTTACAAACGTGGATCAGAGGACAGATTTTTGAACTCTGGACGAAGCCAGGCTAGCTGTTTTCACATGTGTCCAATATTTATGTTAAGTTAAGCTAACTGCGTTCGTGATTTAGCCAAAGATGCTAGAACAAAAGACCGAAAGAGTCTAACGTGGCCGGTTTAATTGTTAAAAAAGTGGTGCCAGGCACAGCAAACCCCACTTCTCTCACTTACTGTAGCTTATTTTGGCACGGATCCAGCTGATGTCATCATGTCTATGCATGAGCCGATGTCAGCATATCAGTGGTCTCTATAAATGTGCCAAGTCTGAAGTAAATTGAATCCATAGGTACCTTAACTTTCACATTTAAACCTAATTGCTAATTGCACATTTTTGTGTTTGTACTGTTCTAGAAAATACAAAGCAGGCAACAGACAGTAGCCATGAACCTAACGAAGCTACTGTTGTTCTGCATTTAGAGACTTTAGTCAACCCCTCAACAGCAGAATAAGATGTGTTTGGCCTGGATTTGACTCCTCCGCTTTATGGTGTTCCCTGTGAGATCTTTGTGAGAATGGGCTTCAGCAGGGGGTCTCTATTGTCTTTAGAATAAATCCAGTCCTTAAGGTCCAGCATGTTTTAGATCCAGTACGTCCCTCCTCCAGCACACCTGGTTCAGTCAAACATCAAGCTCTGCAGAAGTCTGATAATGATGTAATGGCTTCCAGGTGTGATGGAGGAGGGAAATATCTAAAACATGCAGGGTACCAACTTGGACTGGATTCGGACACCCCTGATCTACACGTTTTTTTTGTTTTTTTTATCAGAGTCAACACTATCACTCCACTATGACGGTCCAGAATACGATCTCAGCCTTCTTCCTACAGGACAAGGCGTTTAACTCTTCAGCTTTATTTGTGCTCTTTATGTCCTTGTGAGATGTCTTTCAGAAGCAGATCTCTACTTCGACCAGGGGCCATATTCATGAAGACTTTTACCTTAGCATTAGGAGAACTTATACATCACTCAAAGTTCCTAATTAAGAGATTAGATCTTAAAACCTATTCACAAAGCAGCTGAGACCTACTTTTACTAAGGAAAAATGACTCCTATGATACAATAAAAGCTCCTTTGCTATGGTTGAGGTCTGTTGTCATTATATATGAGCATTATGAATCAGATCGACAAAGGCACAAAACATTTACTAACAGGCAGAATATTGCTAAAATTACACTTAATTTTCTTCAGACATTTCAGGTTGTTCATATTTATTTGGGTTATTCACATTTTATTGTGTATAGTTTGTTAGTGTAAATATTTTCATAATTTAATGGGTTTTTTTGCTCAAAAACAAAGCAAATTTGGAGCTGTTGTTATTTATAGGCAGAGTTTAATATTCTTTTTTAACTTTAAAATCTAGAGTCATTCTATTGATATTATTTTACACAATTGGGCTCCATGTGGCTCCTGAACAAAAATTAGTTCAACACTCTTGACTGTTAATATCTCCAATATAATTTTTACACTTTGCAAATTCATCCCGTATTGAATTCTTTTGGCCCATGGGCTGCATATTTGTTACCCCTGGTCTAAAACCCCTCAAACTATTACTTATCTCTGAAATCCATCATTTTTTAATGTTAGATCTTATCAGGTAGAGTCATAACTTTCTAGTCTTGTCATCAAAAAGGTCATCTGATTGTTATGGAACCAGTAGTTCTCACATTGAACTGAGCCCATTCCCCCAGAGGACTTCATTCAAACAGATCAGATTCTGGTCTCCCTTCAAGGACTCCAAGGCTGTGACATGGTTTCACTTGAAGATCAGCATCTATTTAGTCAGAAAATCATTGCTAGAGCTAGTATTTACGTAAGAAAAATATCAGTTTCCTTTTTAATTTAACTCACTAAGCATAAGGAATAAGATTGTCTCCCAAATGTTGAAATTTGTAATAATTCTTATAATTTCAGTCATTTTATTTTGATTTTTGGAAAGATTCAGTTAGCAAATGCTGGCAGGTTAACAATGAATGATTTAGTGATAGTCAGAATAATGCAGTTAGTGATTTTTTAAAAAAAAATTAATCTACATTTATTTTTTAAGTACAAAGCTTTGTTACATTTTGCCCTAAGCTAGAGGATAACTTCCTAAACATGTACAGTAGCTTTCAGGTTTTTCCCCCTTAAGTGCATTTCACTTTGATATGGAAATACCAGTTTCGGACAAACTATTAAAAACTGATCCCAGTCACTCAGAACATAAGAATAGAGCATCATTTGCTGATTTTTGTAAATTTAAGATTTTAATCATTAATAACCAGAGAGTGTAAACTAATATGATGTATTTTCAAGCATAATATTATATTCTTGGGACTTTACTCTATAAGCCATGTTTTTTTTTCAACAAGAAAAACTTGTGCTAATTTGTTGTTACTGTGCCCTCTCCTCCTACACTCACAGCCAACAGCTAAAATGCAAAATAAGCCTTGCAATGTCCTGAAATGAACTGGAGTCTAACAGGCTGATGCACCAAATCAGGTGATTTAAATAAAGTACACAGCTGTGACAGTGAAGCTTTAAAAAGGAGGCAGGAATGTATGTGGAAGTGCATCGTTTAGGCCTGTTAAGGTCTAAACTTAAAAGTCATTTGATTACCTGGAACACACCTGTCATGATTCATCTGATAAAAACACCCTGTTTATTTTATCCCTTGGTGTAGTCAGCCGTCATGTCCCTCTGCTTAATGGAACTAGAGTGACAAAGCGTTCCTCTTTGGCATTTTACTTTGACGCTCAACACCAAACGAGCTGCTGAGTAGAAGAACATGCAGCTTTTTTTTTTCCTGTTGAGTGTGTGTGCCCTTCTGCTCCTGTGCTGAAAATAAACCATCACACGGCAAGGCATGCTCATGATTTTAATATGAGCAGCAAAGGAAAAGAAAAAGGCAGGAAAAAGAAAGATGATGCAAAACAGTTGCGGAATGTTACAAAATACATCTCTGTTTAAATTGTTGGGGGAAAACTGGAAATAAATGTATTCATGAAATAATAATGAAGAGTCAGTGTGTAGGGGTATGTTTTTGTTCAGATACAGATACAAAATGCACAGCTTATACTGACTACACCCTGGATATTGTGTGTGTTTGCACTTATCTGTGTTGTGTTATATAATGGGGAGAGGTCATGGCTGAGAGCACCAGTGTTGTGATGGAGGTCAGGCGCTCAAACTATACAGTTGATGTGTAAACACTCTGCTGGGGTCATCAGGGTGTTTCTTCCTTTACTGTGAGCACACATCCCTGACATAATGGATGCATATATGGACAAAAACATGCACAGAATATAACGAAAACAAATGCTTGCACTGGCCCGAAGGGTTCAACTCCTATTGAAAAGAACTAAATGGAAAAGTAGGGGAGGTTTCATTGGCTCTACTCCCACATCATAATGTGAATCTATTAGATCCATTAATGGATGTTGCACAGCATTTAGGTTTCTATAGGGGACTTCTGCAACGTTTGCAAATTCTAGTATTGGCCAGAGTAATATGTAAAGTGGGGCTATTATTTAGTTTGACGGAGCATATACACTGTCAGTCACTGGGAATATGGCAGCCTGGTTTGTGTTTCTAACCAAGTATATGTATTTTATGATACATCTTTCATTGCAGACTTAAGATACTGCACAGAGTAGAAGAAGTACATCAACAAACAACTAAACAGTGACTTTTTAGTCACCAAATTAGTTGTCTCTAATCTGGTTTTGACTGGCTCGATATGTAAAGTGTCATGTGATAACTTTTGTTATGATTTGGCACTACAGAAATAAACTTTGATTGCTTGATTGAGGGTGCAGTGGTTAGCACTTGTGCCTCACAAGAAGAAGGTCCTGGGTTCGATTCCCGGGTGGGACCTTTCTGTGTGGAGTTTGCATGTTCTCCCCGTGTCTGCGTGGG
>JAQQZY010000017.1:23916932-23930023 GCA_030068375.1 Ostorhinchus rueppellii | reverse complement strand
ATCATGTGTGTTGGAAGAGGGAGACATCGAAAACATGCAGGATTGTGGCTCTTGAGGACCAGGGTTGGCCACCCCTGTCCTACATGAACCTTGAAGAGAACAAAGAACAACCTTGATCATCCCCACAGTTGAGCCTGTACTTCATATCAGAGCAACAATGCAGTGAAGCAATGTTCCAGCCATTTCTATAAATCACTGATGGCTTTCAGAATGTGGGGGCACATACCAATGTCACTAACTGCATGGCTCTTTTATTAGTTTAACCAATGAAACATCAGCTACCTACAGCTAAAACTTACAGATCTATAGAGTCGGAAAGTTGCTTTATTACCTCAACACTAACACTATGATTTCGAGATAACTCTCAATCTTTTTATTTAGAAAATGTTCATTTAATGTCCGCAGGGAGAGACAACTAGAGCAAAAGCTGAGTGAAAATGAAACAGAAACAAGGGAGAAGTTACATCTCACAATCACAAACACTTAACAGATTCTTGCGATTTGTTTTGCTGCATTGCAGCAGTGGTTCCCTCATGACCCTCTCTGGAAAGGAGGGAGTGTACAAAAAAAGAAAAAGAGAGACATGGCAGCCCCGATCTCAGTTTAACTCCTAACATTAAAGCAAAGCGCTCTAACACTTCTCTCTCTGATCTGAATTGATCTGTTGCTTTCATTCTGAAGATTTACAAATGCTCGGATGATCCTGGACTTGTTTTTCCGACCGTTTTTAGTTCTCACTGGGCTTTTTTTCCTGCTCATTTACAATTTTCACATAGAGTACATCCATCATTATGATTTTCAGTCTTTCTAATCTATAATATTTCGATTTATTTATATCCCCAATTCACCATATTATTTCATCAGTAACACTAACACCCTTCTTTTCAATGGCATTTCATTTTTCTGGCCAGATCAAAGCAATTTATGAGCCTCTGTGCCAACACAGACATCAATTTCAAAAATGTCAATATTATCCTCTAGAAGGTGTTGCCTGCTTCTTAATGACTTAGACACATTTGCCAATCTTCTGTTATTTTCTACGATAAATCAGATAATCCCAGTAGAGGTCTGGGAGACATTTGATTGATGAGGTGTGATTCAGTGGTCAGAGTATTGGCAGTCCCTCCTGCAGAGGTCAAACACTGTCATGTGAGTACAGTCCTCATGACAGGACACCTTGATGGGAAAAGAAAAAAGGAATGTGCCTCATTTTTTCTGCACGTGGTGATTAAACCTGGTCCTCATGCCAACAAATAGTGATGGTAACTATAATCTTACCCATTAACTTTTCAAGTTTTGCTGTAACCAGAATGATACAAACCCTAGTCCAAAACAAGTAGAGTTGGTACGACACACAGAGGTGTGACCAGAACGTCATGTGTGGGTGGGCATTTTGCTTGTTTGTGGGTGCAGAAAAATAATGACTGACCTAAGGAGGGCGTCTGTGATTGTCTGACTGAGGAGCAGGGGTGATCCATGACTGTCAAACAGGGTCTGTTCAGCTTTGGCAGGTTACACAAGGTATTTCACAAGGGGGCAGTTCTTGTTCCTGGAGGGGATCCGCCCCCTGGCCATGTCCCTGATGATATATTGATGGAACTGATGTGTGGAAATGTTGATGTGCTTACATTTAGTCCCAATTATGTCGGTTAACACTCCTGAACATGCTGAAAAAATAAGACAGAACAAATTAAACTTATTTTTAATTAAAAACAAGACACAAACATTAATGGCAATTGTTTTACCCTTCTGCAACCTTCCTCATCCACATCCCATAGACAAAGGCAGCGGAATGGCGTCAAACTGACCCCAAGGAATACACAACCAGTGATCACCAACTGGCAGCGACATCCAAATGTACTTAGAAAATTCAAGGAAACAACATGTGAGTGGTATTTAGGATACATAGCATTTTTGGTTAGGAATGTTTTATTTTATTTTTACTTAACTTAATTGAGATCAAGATCTCTTTTACAAGGACAATCTGGCCAAGAGGCCAAAAAGCACACACCATACCATAATGAAAAACAGGTTAAAAAAAAAATGGTGATAATAATGCATTTTAAAAATGCAATAATTTAATAAAAACACAAAATAATAACAAATTTCACAAAATGTTTCAAGTGAAATGCAGTTTAGGTGTGTATGTGTATCTCTTTTAGAAGCTCTGTTGTTGTTATTGTTGTCTATTGTTAAGCAGCCCCAAAACACAACTGACATGGAAATATCCCCCAAAGATATGTGTAAAACACTGGAGTGCTGGGAATATTACAAATCCAACTGTCGGTCTACACAACCTGGTAAAGGATTAAAGCCTACCTAACTTACAAAACAGGGCTTGTTCAATTTGTGTCATAAATAGGATCCAAGATGATGTAACTCACAGCTTGAACACAGTGCTCATTCAACATTTTTTATTTAACTTTTTTTTAGTTGTATTTCAGAAGACATTTTAATAAGTGATGCCAATGGATTAAATTCATGTTTTTCAGTTCACATAAAGCTATTTGCCAAAGTAGCTAGCTGGTATTATAGATTTCCATTGTCCCTGAGGTTCATGTGTAGGTTCATAAACCTAAACCTTCATAAGAAAGTGAAATATGCAAGGTATAACATACAGCAAACTGGTCAATAGTGAGAATGAAAGGATGATCGTGCTCTGCCTCACCCTGAAGAGGTTTATTTTGCTATAATGACAGGTTCATTGTACATTATGCCACTCAAAACACAGTTACTTGCTCTAATGGTCTAAAAATTATTTTATTGATTTTGAAAATGACCAGAACACAGGCCTAAGGCAGTGTTGTGTTATACAGAAATACAGGACCATAGAATGCAGCTATTCAATTGCATTCAGTTTAATATCACAACAAAGTTGCCTCATAGGGCTTTACAGAAATTGCTGAATTGATTAAAAAAAAAAAATCCACAATGAACATAGTCAAACCATTGATTAATCAAAATGTGTATGACTAATTAGGCCTAAATATACTAAATAATTTCTTATTTGGTAGTCCACAGTACCTACTTTTACATGGGGATCTATGGAGATGGTCCTCTGTTTGCTTTTTGAAATTGAAATGGACGACAATAAACACTCAATGAAGACTCCCAAAAGCAGACATGTATGTGACTTCAATACAGATCACAGTTTCCAAAAAATTCATGCAGAAAACTAGGAAATTTCAAATGGGTTCACACACTTTTTGCTGCCATTGGTTCACACTATTCAGAGCAGCTAAAGACATTTGGTGTTTTGACGACATAACCTGGTTCTGTTGAGGGCTGCCCAGTAGGTTACACAGTAGGATACAGCACCCAGAGCGAACATGCCAGCAGATGTTAAATTATCTATGATGCATAGATTTATTCAGTGAAGAGACACCACCAGCATTTCACTGACACGCCAGTAGTACTCCATATTCTTACATGCAGCCATTCTTTACCATCTCATCTGTCTCTACTGCCACGCACCATTTATCTGACAATGTATAGGTAACACTGCTACATAGTGTATATCTTTCATTTCTGTGTGTTGTCATGTGAAGAAGAATGGAGCAACAACTGCAGCTGTGGTGGCCAGGCCTGTTTTGTCACAGTTGTTGCAGAACAGCACCCTGGAGATCAATGAGGGAATCAGACTCATGCGGTGAGTCTGGGGGAATGAAAATTAGTCTGGAGGATCAATATGCTATAAACAATTTCACTGACAACCCCCACTTTCCTTCCACCTCCCACAGTTGAAATAAATACACCTAATTAAGTACTAGAGGGAATGCTGACTCCAAGACCCCTAGCCAGACAAATTAAAATGAACAAACTGATACTATACAGCAAACAGTAGAACAAATCAAACAACACTGGTCCTGATCAATAAAGTGGCACTCCTTAGTGTATGTTTTCTAATTGTGCTGCTTCAGGACCTTTCTATAATTATTGATGTTTATTACTACATTTTCTACTCCAGGGAAACTGGGATGGTAACTTTTGTTTGATGTGATTCATGAAGTCACACTGACAGCAGCATAACTTACCCTAATACAGCGTCTGCTGCACGCCTCATTGAGAAACATTATCAAACAGTTTTACATCAATTAGTTCAGTAACAACTTTTCAATTAGAGAACTATCTACACCATATTCACAAGTGTGCAACACAGCTTTTTGCCTTTTAATTTTAAGTAGGTTTTCTTCTAAACCAGTGGTTCTCAACTGGTCTGGCTTCAAGATCCACTATCACCCCTCAATGACAAGCTGTGGCCCAAACTGGTAAAAATTAAACTTCTCAAATTATATAAAAAAAAAAAAAGATGATGTGTTTTGAACCTGAGATAACACAGAATATCACAATATACTAACACAGAAGATGTGTTAAATGATAAACCAAAGTGACCAGCAGGTGGTGATGCAAAATATGGCAAAAGTCCCTTTAACATTAAATTGGGTACAATTTAACCAAACTCTAAAATGTGCACTCAGTTAAAAATTGAACATATATTCAGTCACTTATTGAAGAATTAAACACACTGAGGTTTTTGTCAGAAATGGAGTTAAAACCATATCTGACAAGACTGTTCTCATACCCAAGTTTCTCCATATTATGAAGAGAAACTTTTGGGTCTTCTTTTATGCTGTGAAATATCAGGTTTCAATTAGCATTACAGTGCATTACCGCCACCTACTGTTGGGGAGTGTGAATGGGCGGCACTCAGGTAATGGCTAATGCCACAGAAACAATCAAATATTAGCATCTGTATGAGAGCCAATCATGGATACTGTTCCATGAACTCATTCGCCTCTTGTTGCCACAGTACTGGAGTTATATATGGTGTATACTTCAGTGCATTCTTTTTTGCATTTTGCTATCACAGTACTGTGGCAACTAGTGGAAGAAATGACAAATTATTGATAGTATATAGTATAGAATATGAATGATTAGTCTAAATACCCAAAATATTGTTTTACATATAGTGTTCTTTGCTCTGTGCAGTCAGTGAGATTGAGGCTGGAGAAGGTGGGCGGAGCTACATGTTAGATGCAGCAGTGAGCTGTGTGACTTCTCAGTTCTGTCAGTTCAGTGTATTAAGTGCTGTGCTCTGAATGTTGTTGCTGTGGCTGATTCATATTCATATGTTGGATGTTACCTACCGGCACCCTTACCGACTGAGCTAAATCTCCACTGCCTGTAAAGCCCACCTATTTGCTGTCGGATTGCCTTGTACTTTTTGGGATGTAACAAGTTACCAGTCTAGACATGATATAACAAGGGCGCTGATTGGCTCTGTCGTAATAGACAAATCGATATTTTGTGCCACTGTACTGTCAGTAGCTACTTTGAAAAAATAAAAACAGGATTGGTTTCTTAACATTATTTTTTGCCCAGACAAAGGCCCACTGGTTTGTGACCCACTTCTGTGTCACGACCCACCAGATGAGAATACACTCTTCTGTGTCTTCTTCTGTTTCTTCAGGACAGAAGTATGTTGTGCACTTCTGTCCTGTTTTCTCCAGAAGTAAGATTAGCTCATGAACAAACCCCTCCTGCCTCGAGCTAAAAGATAATGTTAGTATTCTATCATCTAATGACAAAACGGCAATGATACTATAAATGTATAATGTGTAGTACATTAGGTGTAGCCTGATAACCACTTTAATGTACTACATGAGCATGGTAACATTTGTCAATTTGCCTTAAACACAAAGTAGTGCTGAAGCTGACAGGAAATTCAGGTTTGAAAAATGATCATCTTAAAAGTAGGAAGAGAAAGTAAGAAATTACTGTATTTAACTTCCACTTATACATCTGAAGGACTTACACCTGAGTATTTCCATTTTATGCTACTATTTGGGTTAACTTTAGTTTTAGGATGAAGATGAATATAGAATATGTATTAAAAAAAAAAAAGAGCAACATGTTGCTGAAGATTGAAGCAAGGGTTCCCAACATCATAACAACAGAAAAAGTGTCATTAGAAGAAAAATGAACTCTGGGTATGTTGACATGCACACTGATATTTCAATTGTTATGATGTAAGACATTGAAATAGCATATAATAGAATGGTATCTAGGTTGCATCTGACTGAATCTAATCAGTGACTGGTGACTACAGCTGTCCGTCATGTATTTAACTTTCCTATTTATTTGAGAACACATATGATTACACAAAATTAGGGTACACAGCACAGACTTTATAGTCCTTGAAAATGCAGGTAAGGAGTAGATGCAGTCTCATATTGTCTCAGACCATGTGACGGCAAAAAGCTATCCAGCAGCGCAGGTTTGATAAAAGGCAAAATGGAAAAACCATACAATGACGTTAACAGGTTGTATTTTTAGCAGCTACTTTAGGTCACGAGAGAGGGGCAATCTGCACATTTTCCAGTAGAATTCACTAAAAATTAGACAGAGAGCACAACTGTCACAAAGAAGATCCATTCAATCTAAATCTTTTCACCGAGGGTTAACATGGATTAGCCACATGCTTTGGAAACCAGCAACAAACTGATGAAGACTGACCCTGATCTACAAAGAAAGACTAAAGTAAACTGGGCCAAAAATGCAATACAGAAGAGACTGTGGCACAGGGAGGCAAAACCAGGATCCAGACGAGTAGAGAGCATTATATTAGCCTCATAGCATAATTACCAAAGTCATGCACTATATGGACAAAAGTATTGGGACACATTAAAGTCAAGTGTTTCATTTTTAAATGGGGTCTAGAATATAAAACAATAATCACAGATGTCCTAATATACAGTAGTTTTATATTGTGATGAATATTATATCAATTATTAATGTTGATGTTTATATGTCAAAACAGCATAAACAGGACATCTTACAGCTGTAGACATGATGTGTCCCAATATTTTTGTCCATATAGTTTATGAACATCAATATTTCCATTAAGTTTTCCTTTAAATTGTAAGTGAGTTTTGAAGAAAATAGATGATTAGTTGTGGTAGAAAATTAATATTTACAGTCAGAGCAGGAAAAATATTTTAGAAATTTAGGGGTAGAACATTTAAAATCATAGTCATAGGTTAAAAAAAAAAATCAAGGTTGAGAGAAAGTAACCCATAAGGACCCAATGGGACATACGTGTCACTTCCAAAATGAATGTTTCTCTATATTTAACCGTCCTTAAGTGCTTTATCACCATTTATTGTAATGTTGTCGTCTGCATATTGGGTTTTTCTTTCAGTGAAAATCATGTATTTTTCAACATTTAATTTACTAATCCTGTAGATATTCGTAAAAGCTCAGAGAAAGGAAGAATAACAGTTTGAACCAAATTAATTAATGCAATACAATGGTATTTTACTCAATATAAAACTATATTATGACATTTGTCATTACTGTTTTGTATCCCGGACCCCTATTAGAAAAGAAACACCTGATTTCAACGTGTCCCAATATTTTTGTCCATGTAGAGTATGACTTAGGTGATGAGACAAACGATTTGTTAGGTCTATGCTGGCACAGAGGTCACAGCACAAAGTTAAGCACAGTTACAGCAGATCTACAGGAGGACAGTGCCAAATAATTTCAGTGAGTAAAAAGGGTTTCAGATTTTCTGTGAAATGTAAATCTGATTAAATGCTAAAAGGAAATAACATGGTTTCCATATTTCCATCAGGTCTGCAGCTGTGCTCGCTGGTGAACCAATCAGCTGAACTTCAATAAACAGTGTTATTGTCATCTGAGTGCCAAAGAAAAATAGCAGCTGTTGAATTTCCAAAACTGCCATTTGGACATATCCATCGACGTCACTTACGAGCTTCAGTAATCTGCCACATTTCTTTGGAAAATGCATCAATTTTCTGTTCAGTCCAGTCACAGCTGCACTTAACATTCCACATTTAACCAGCAATTCCCCTCTGAAGAAGCCAGGCTCATCCCAGGGAAAACATTTTCACATTTCAATAGCCCTTGGTCTACATGAGTTCTTCTAACAAACCATCTCTCCAAGATGTGCCATGCGCAATTTACTTCTAAGTGACTTCTCCTTTAATATCATTTAATATTAGCAGCTCATTAAAGTAGTTCCTGCTTTTAAACAGATTAATGGCACAAACTGCCATCGGAGATGAGGGAACAAATTCCCCATCTAGTCCTGTGCAGATTAATGCCCTCTCCCATCATGCCTGTGGGGTTAGCTGAGAGGCAGACAGCGATTAGTCACTGGGTGCAGTGAATTTATGACAGCCCCTCATTTTCATGTCAGCTCAGTGGCTGTGCTTTAGCAATAACACACCCTTTGAATATCATCTGGTTTAATCAGCCCAACATAAAGTCTGAGTTTACAGTCCTTATTCTCAAAATCAAAGCATCAACTCCCTCTTGAATCTTCAAAAGCTGTCATTTATAGCAGCGTGATGACTTCCTACGTTCTGAATATCTGAGCAGCAGTAGCGCAGTTTTCAAACCTCAGCCCTGGAGACAGCTGGGATACAAAAGGCCAGTGTTCAGTCTGTGGGTGGATTAAAATGCTACTGCAGCATGCGCGTAATGAAGTACTATAATGGAATTATGAGAGATTTTGGCACTTGTTAATTCTGGCCATTACTAAATCGCCCCACCTACGTTCTTTTAGCTGATAGGCCTGGCCCTGATTCAGGCACCACGCGCTCATCTGGAGTTTGCCTCACTAAAATAACCATCCACCCCGTTGTTCTCATTTCCTGATGCCCACAACAGCACTTTATGCTGTTGTTATGGACCCTAATAATGATATATTTTACGGCAGAAGCAACCCTGTTCTGCCCTACAAAGCTGAAAGACTGTGACAGATAGTTCATAGTAAAATCCACCTTTCAGGTAAATGTCGTAACAGCAGATATGACAAACTGTGAGCTATGAGGGAATTTTAACAGTCCGTGACCATTGACTTTTAAACCATTCATGCACTTCATTGAATTACAGGTATGACACAAAAGGAGTACATATTTTACAAGACTTTGTGTAGTAAAGATAACTACGGATTTGAGTGCTGACCTTATTTACAACCAGATTATGTAACAGTTCTAAATTCAAATATCGAACACAACCAGGCTTCTTTTAACTAAACTTTAAGGATAAGTTGACAAGGAGGTTTAAGATAACAATTTGGCTATTAGCCTACAATGATGTTTTTGTTTAATTATTTACTTCCCACTTTATACCAGGGGAACAGTAACGCTTTTTATAAAAGTCTTTCAGATTTCTACAACAAACTGTCCTTGAATAAGCACAAATACTATCACACACATTTCCCAACAATCTTGGTGTTCATTTAGAATTTGTTCCAGAAACCTAATATAACTGTGAACAAACAACTCCTGCCATCACTGATGACTGTCATCTGATTGGCTAATACTAAACAAGGCCAATACTGGCTGATACTGATGGTGGATTGAGGTATAGGTGCATTTTTAACATGTGTACTAACATTATCATATATTTTCAGGTGCTGAAATTCAAAAATGTCTAGTTTTTTGCCAAATAATAATCTTATTTGATTGTTTGTTACTGGTATCGCATTGCTCGCTCACTTGTTAATGAAAACTGTTTCATTAGAATGAAATGACATAAGTCTATGCATCACTAAATGTAACGTGAATAAACTTTAATATATTACCCCTGAGTCACATCAGGAAGATTTCCATCTACTGCTGATGATGAAAACGACTCCCATGATCCATGTGACTTCATAATGCAATCAAACTAAAAGGTGATATTAAGACGAACAATACTGCAAATGCCACGCCTTCACCCTTAGGTAGCTGGGATAGGCTCCATGCGACCCCCGTGACCCTAGTGAGGATAAAGCGGGTATAGAAGATGAATGAATGAATGAATGAATGAATGAATGAATACTGCAAATGTAAAGAAACATACAGATGATGTCATGAAGGTTTGATCGGTGCAGACATGATGTGAATCATATTCTTCACACTTCAGTGATTGGATGTCAATCAAAATTAAAACATTTAAGAGAAAGAACCATTGTCTATTACTGACTATGAGTCTAAAGGTTACACATATCCCTACACTGCTTAAAATATAATTGAATTAATTTATTAAAAACATTCATAAACCATAAAGATTGTTGAGTTGACTATGAGAACTGTACTTATTTGAAAAACTCAAGGCAGCTGTTCTGGTCCTCACATAATCCCTGTCACCTCATCTAGAGTCAGTCATGAGTCAGCGAGGATCCTGTTTATTCACCCAACCCTGGCGTTTGCCACGCTCAGACAGCGTCCTGTCCAGTCAACGCCAATTTAATTACAGCTTTTCAGGAACAGGAAAAACAATAACGCAAAGTTGTGTCATAACACTCAACTGTGAAATCCTCTTATTGTCCTTTCTCTCTGGCTGCTCCCCTTCATTCTGCTTTGTAGCAAAGCAGAGATTACAGACCTGAACCAAACATTGGTGGGATATCTTCCAAGAGTGTTCATGAAAGGTCCACTTTTGCAGCTATTTAGATGTTGGGTGAGATAAATCAAGTGTGATTCAATAACTTCAAATTCATGAAACCCCCCACAGAGTGCTGCTTTTGTCCTGTTTCACTTGACTCTGCTAGAGCTGCTTTTCACAGTAATGCCCGATAAAAATTCAGTGGAATTACAGTCAGTGTAAAAGCATCCTTAAAATGACACGTGTGAAGTGTTTAGTGACAGTCACTTTTGTTATACTACAGCCACCTCACTGCTCACTGGTGTGCACAGGCAATGGATATTTCCAGTGTATTTTTAGGCTCTGAGTCGATCTTCTGATTCCGTCACTGTGGTCCTGTGATTGCTATTGATCTGAAAAAGGCTGTAAATGCACGCAAACCCGTTTGTGTGAGTGACTATCCACTGGGTGCTGTAGTGTGTGCCAAATCTTAACTAAAGCCATGCTTGTTTGCTTTGCAAAGATGTTCTAGTTTTCTACAGACAGATGCCACAGTTCCCCTTTCAACCCATAAAGACCCAAATATCCACCAACAACCAAATTCATCCACTGATCTAAAATGCTTAATACCTGTTGACCCACTAATTCTATTAATAGATGTAAAAAATGGATGTGAAATGCAGTTTGTTATCTTGTCATGCTCATTAGGTATGACCCATTTGAACGTTCAGAGGCTCTATAGTGAAAAATTTAAACACTACCAACAACTTTTTTCCACCTGCATAACATAGCCTAAATTAGGAATATTCTGCCTAAAAACGATGCTGAAAAAGTAATTCACGCATTTGTCACATCTAGATTAGAATACTGTAACTCCATACTTGCAGTGTGTCCTAAAAGTTCACTAAAAAAGCTTCCAACTGGTTCAAAACAGCAGCAAGACTATTAACAGGAACTAATAGAAGAGAACATATCCACCTGGTGCTACAAGCCCTTCACTGGCTTCCAGTTGAGTTTAGAATTAAGTTTAAAATCCTCTTTCTCACATACAGACCATTAATGGTTTGGGCCCTTCGTATCTTAAAGATGCTCTACCATCCAAACAAAACATTTTGGTCTCAGAATGCAGGTCTACTGGTAGTCCCCAGGGTCTGTAAAAGTACAACAGGAGCTAGAGCCTTTAGGTTCCAAGCTCCTGTCCTATGGAATCAGCTTCCACCTGATATTAAACAGGCTGATACAGTCTGTACATTTAAGATTAGACTGAAAACATTCCTGTATGAAAAGTACTTGGTCAGTTAAAAACAGACTGAGCCCACAGTTCAGTCTCAGCTGCCCTAGTAGTAAGAATGCCGGGGCAAGTACAGAACACTGAGTCCTAGCATCTGTTCCTGGTACTACGTACAACTTTAGTCTGTCCATATAATTTACAATATTTAGTTTATTTAGCCTGTTCATCACTGTTCACCCGGTGTCCCTTTAACCACTCCCCTCTGGAGGAGTGGCTACTGTTTCAGTTGTAGCCACCTGGGACCCAATGACGACGGAATCCGAGGTGACTGGATGGACTTCCTCACCCTCACCTGTCTCTTTGGACAAGATGGACTCCCTCATGTGCCCCCACCCAGCTGCATCATAAAAGACTGGAATCACATCCATAAATGGACGTCCATCAGTCCTGGTGCATCTACAGCCTGTCTGTCCATGGGAGTGGATCTCTCCTTCACTGAGGTTCTCTCTGAGGTTTCTCTTTTCCCACTGGGTTTTTGGTGTTTCTTCTTGCCAAGGAGGGTCTAAGGACAGGAGACGCCCAGGACATTAATCCATCTCCTTCATCAACCGTTTATTTGATTGTTATTTGTTTAATTCTGTAAAGCCCTGTGAGGCAACCTTGTTGTGATACGGGGCTCTGCAAATAAAATGGAATTGAATTGAACCATCATCTTCCACAACATTGTTTCACTAGTAAAATCCATGGACTGGTAAAAGTTCATACTAGAGGTCGACTGATATGGGTTTTTCCAAGGCCCATGCTAATGCTGATTTTTAAAAAATCTGGTCAGCCAATGGTCGATATTTGCAGCCCTTTTTTGAGGCCAATTTTTTTTTTAAAACACAGTGATCATAAACGACAATTGAAATACTCAGATAATTAAGATTTTTATGCAGCAATATAAATACAATTATTAATACACGTACATAACATAATTTTTTAACATTTATTGAACTTCAAGTGCTGCCACACAGGTGCCTGGTCAAATATCTTATAAAATTTTTTACTAATGATCAAATATCGGCTTTAAAAAAAAAAAGAAAGCTATCTGATATTGCCGACCGATATATCAGTCTACCTCTAGTTCATACTGCCTTAAAACTTCACATTACTGTGTGAATAATTCATTTATCAGACAGGAGCAGTTGTTTACCTGCTTGACTGGTTTCGGCTATTTCCTGTTGCCTTCATCAGAAGCATCACATGATGATGCTGTGGCGTGTCTTCCTCCTGAACAGCCCAAAAGACACGTCATGGCAACATCAGGCGATGCTTCTGACCAAGGTTATAGGGAGTAGCTGAAACTAGTCAAGCAGGTAAACAACTGCCCCTGTCTGATAAATGAATTAATTACACAGTAAAACTCATGGAGTTTGATAAATGACAGTGGATGGAGACCCCGTTTATGTTTATTTAATGATATATATATATATATATA
>JAQQZY010000017.1:23906813-23916886 GCA_030068375.1 Ostorhinchus rueppellii | reverse complement strand
TTTTAAAGTCATGTTTTCTCAGTTTTTAATATAATAACTTTCAACTTTAATCTGAGCTTTTATGGACATCTACAGTGAATTAAACGTTAGAAAATATCTGATTTATTCTTAGAAATGTAAAATTCAAAGCATAATATTAGAATAGATATTAATAAATCAGTTAAGAAAGGTTAAAAAAAGAGAAACAATTCATTTTGGAACTGCCAGAAAAGCAGCAGTGGGTCTTCATGGGTTAATAATAGCTGCATTAGCTACACAAGTCTATCAGCGCTACAAACAACCTTCTGATGCAGACAGGCACCTCAAGGCCAAAACGTTGACTTGGCAAAACACTGGAAAGTAGAGAAAATAGCTGTCGTGTTTTCTTTGCATGGGAAACACAAGCCATTATTTTCATGTCTGGCAGACATTTTTTCTTGTTATTCTTTGCACTGTTCATTTGCTTTTTCTTCCTTTGCATATCTGCAAGAATAAGAAGCACAAATTCAAAGCTGTATAATAATTGCTCTTGGTAGCCGTTGAAATATTGAAGGCATAGCAGCTGATACGCATTAATTATCTTAGCTTTCCAGTAATAAGCTTTCTAAGTATAGGCCTTAGCGGTTCTTCCTACACAGAGGAACCATGCAAATGATTCAAGGGGCAAAAAAGAGAGAAGGAAGAGTGTGTTCTGCCTCTTCAAGGTCTCTCCGCCAGCATAATAACATTAGTTGGACTCTCATGCTGGGATAATGCCCGTCTTCCATTCTGCCTAATGAAAATAAACAAATGTGTGCACGCCTAATCCCTTTAATTTTGGTGGTGGGTAGGAAATTAAAAACATGAAAATTTAAATTACTGCCACTTTTCATTTCTGGTATTGTTTTACATCTCGGATCCCCTGGTTATGCTAGTAGGTCCTAATTTGTGGTAAGTCAATTATACAGTGAAGCTTTTGTCAGACGGGGGTGGGGGGTAATTTTGTAAGAAGTTAAAAAAAGAGGTAACTCCTGAATCTGCTGCAGTCTTTGAAGTCTACTTGCTCTTTCTAAAACAGTAATGCCTCTTTCATGTTACATGGGGAAGAGGCAGATTCGAGTTTAAGGAAGCTTTGTTCCGCATCTCACAGAAAACGGACAGAAAAATCGGAACATCTGCTCATTAGATGGTGGAAGGAGTATATGATTATCACTGCCGTCGGAAAATGATAAAATATGCTCAAACAATGAAAAGTTGTTATTTTCATCTACATGTGCTACAGCCGGTTTGTTTCCCACACTAATTATAATGCATGGGGCGATGTCTCATCATGCTTTAATTCTGTAATAAGACAGTTATATAAGAACAAAGCAGAAGCTGTGCACTAGAAATGAAGTGTTACCAAATCCAGACGATTACTGACCTGTTCGTAATCAACAAGAATTAAAAATAGAAGAAACAAGGTCGTAGTAGCTGGTAGGAGTCAGAACGGAAAAACGGATTTCAAGAGAAATCAACTCAGTATCGCTTTTTGTTCTGTATTTAAAAAGCAGTTAAGCATTTTGTAAAGTATGCTGCATTTCGATGACACTATCAGTGCAGATAACAGAAGAAAAAAAATCAGTTCATCAGTGTTTGTTTTCCTGTGGTGGGATGTTAATATAATGAATACATCTTGGCATCACACATGCAAGCGAAACTAAACTTACATATCAAACAAGCTGTGGGTTTATGGTAAGTATCTTTTGCTACCAATAGAATATAAAACAGTGATGAATGGATATATTGGGATGGAAATAGAGATTGAGTAGAGAACGGGTTCTAAATTGTTTAAATCTGAGCCATCTGTTTCTAGTCAGAATCATTTGTAATGCAAAACAATGGATTAGCTGACAACAGAAGCTTCATTCACATAAAATCAAGCCAGAAAAGAGCGCATTCAGTCATATGGTTTACATGACACTTAAAAAACATAGTTAGATAATGCCATTGAAAGTCATTCTACTCCTGCATGTATACGGAGCAGTCGGACTGGAATGGGACAGGATGTTCTGTGAATGCACTAGAGGTCTGCACCAAATCCTGGCCTGGAAGTCGAGAAGCATGCATTCCATCCGCACAAAAAGTACAGTGGACAGAAAGTACATACTGGTCTGTGACGGCATAGGTTTACAAGCTGAAAGAGTGTATCCCACCATACTGTTGATGATGGCACTAGTCCCCGTGATTCAAGTAGGTGTAAAGGTTCAGGGGGTTACAGGAGGGTTTTTTTTTTTTTGTTGTTTTTTTAATTTATTTATTATTATTAGGGGCGACACGGTGGTGCAGTGCTTAGCACTCGTGCCTCACAGCAAGAAGGTCTTGGGTACTCCGGTTTCCTCCCACAATCCAAAGACATGCATTGACAGGTTAATTGGCTAATCTAAAATTGCCCATAGGTTTGTTTGTCTCTATATGTCAGCCCTGCGATGAACTGGTGACTTGTCCAGGGTGTACCCCGCCTTTGGCCTTAAGTAGCTGGGATAGGCTCCATGTGACCCCCGTGACCCTAGTGAGGATAAAGTGCGTATAGAAAATGAATGAATGTTATTATTATTTTCTTTTGTTCCAGTGTTTAAAAGAAAAGGAAATTGTACTTACTTTTGTATACAATGGATGTTTGCCACTTGCACTTCATAAATAAAGATTAAAAAAAAAAAAAAAAAAGTGTACACCACCACCTACCAGGTGATATGATTTCAACAACGTACACTGGGACAAAGACAACAGTCAAATTAAATGGCTCAGTCACAAGTTTTAGCTGTAGTGACATAATACTTGTGCTGCAGTTTGTCGCATTAGTCTTTTGTTTTATGAAATTATTAATGACATCTCCTGATTGTTAGTTTGTTTCAATATTTGTCCATTTATGGGCTTGTTGTTTGACTTGTGTTCTGTTTTCCAGAAATCAGTTTTGTTGAGCTTTTAGCTGATGTTCTTCTAGTTCTGTGAATGTATAGCATGTGTATATTGTTACAGGCATCATTGTATTACCATGGCAACACAGAGAGAACAAAACCAGCGGCCCTTGATTTAACAGGTTAATCATTAGAAGTATACGGCTGTAAAATGATCAGTTATTTGAAACAATCTAGTCTATTCCTATTGTGTTTTTAATTTACTGGGTGAAGTAAGAGTGGGTGAATAGTGGCAGTAGGTGGACAGTATTGAGTCAATATACAAACAGGTGAAAAGAACTGTTTTCTCTGGTCCTGACTATACAGGCAAACAAATCATGCCAGCAAGGGGGCAGAACTTAGGGTTGGGGACAAAATATTAGTATCATCCTTATTCTCACCATCAAAAATTAAATACAAACAGTCCTGTATCAATAAAACCTGAACAGCACGACTGAACACTACTTGACAGCTGCATAATTAAGCTAATGGCAAGATCCAAGTCAATGTTGTTACTTAGAAATATCACTACTTTGCTTGACAGGGAAAAGATTTGTTATTCGTTCATTTGTCTCGCTGGGTGTGTTTCTTTATGAAATGTTGGCATGTATATGATTTTATACAGTCGAAGCATTAAGTCACAGAGGTTGTGTTCACAGAGATTTTATCACCAAGAAATAAAATCACCCTTTAGTGGTTGTAAAATCCCTGTAAACCACAGTGACTTGTGTCTTTTTGCTTTAATCTATATTGCAGTAAAGTTACAACAACAAAAAAGTCATAGTCGAGGGTAAAAAGAGGGACTTAATTTCACAAACTGAGATAACAATGTCATTTGTTGTTTGCAAAATGAGCATTTCTGGTAGGATATAGTCAGCAATAGATCAGCTTAATATGCATCCTGGGTTTAAATTCCAGGTCAATCAATAAGGGTATTGGTTAAAAAAATATTCATAATGGTAAAGCAGAGTTGAGTTTAGGGAAGTCTCTTCAACTGTTGAACACTGACTCTACTTTTAGTTTGTGTGTAGGCTGAATACAACAATTAAACCAAGAGTGGAGTTAACCTTTTAACCCCTGATGTTTCTGTGATGCTCATTCTGAATTTATGATTTATTTTATATTTTCATAAAAATTCAACCATTTGCTCAACAGGAAAAACATCAAAATGTGCTGATAGAATAGACCTTGTTCTTCCTATAGATATCTGAGCATGTTCAATCCCCCCCTGACTTCACCGGTGGAATGGAGGGTGGAGGGGCACAGAGCAGTGAGTGAGACTGACTTGCTATTAAAAAAACAAAAACAAAGTCAGTTTGGGCTTTTTTCCCCCTTGACATTATTTGCTTTGACTGCTGTTTGCAGTGTTGTGGTGTGTGTTTGTTTTTTACTGTGTGTAACTGCTTTTTGGAGTTCAACCAAATGTCAAAAAGCAGCAAAACAAGAGCCCCAAAACAATAACTACTGGGCCAAAATTCAAATACTTGTTGTTCAGTGTGTTCCAGTTTACAGTTCATGTTATAAATACAAAGTCTCTTATTGATGTATATGGAGTGTCTTATTTCGTAAAAAGCTGTCTTTTTCTGTTATTCTGTCCTATTTTTACCCTAAAACACACAGTAAATCAAAACCACTGAAGGAACACAAGCTATAGTCACAGCAATTTTCATGACACTGCAACAGATGCAAATTCACAGCAGCATGTTTACCTGGAATACTGTTTCAGGGGTTTAAGGGTTAATTTCCTTCAGAATTGGTAACCCATGTAGCAATGCTTCATCATGCTTTAATTTTGGAATAAGAAGTTGTGTGAGTACAGAGAATAAGTCATGCACTTGAAGTGAAGTGTTACCAAATTCAGAAGATTACTGGGCCATGTGTAATCAGCAAAGAAACAAAAACAGATTAAAAGTGTTCCAGAGGCTGCTCAGACTCACACTGAAGACCTGATGTAGCAGCAAAGAAATAGAATACATGTGGATATATATGTATACTCAGGTGAAAACAATAACAAACCAGAAAACAAACGGGGCAAATACTGCTCAGACATGAGTAGTGCTGACAAAGTCATTATCAAAAAAGGAGGGGAAAAAAAGTAATTTGACTCCATAGACCTCACAGACTGTGCCTGATTAAAAAGGCAGACTGTATGTGTAGCTTCTGAATCCAATTATTTTTGGAAAGCCATACCATGGAGTTGTTTCATTTTGATTTGGACTTGCCTGTCTGCCAGCTGAGGCACCTGGTTCGTTGAAACAAAAAGCTCCAAAAAAGCACTTACATTTGCTGGAGGAAAGACAAAAAAAACAAAACAAAACACTAGTGCTTGATTCAGATTGTAATCAGGACAAGTCCAAAAAAAAGTAAAATCACCTAAAAAACCCCCCAACAAGAAACAGTGGATGAAGGCCCAGCGTTTCACTGGTAAGGTTTTGGTGTGGCGCAGGGCCACGGCAAAATCCTTGCAGCCACACCATATAATAGAAAAAAAAAATCATCACCATTAGACTTATTATGCATATGTATAATATATAATAAATAGGCTAGGACAAACGTCTTGCCCCCTAAGACGAAAGTTTGCAAAGCTTCAGGAAGTAAGGAAAAGGTAAATTTACCACCTTCTTCTTCTTTTTTTTCTCCCCCCTTCATTCTCTCCTTCTCTTCTTCTTGTTTGTACCCTGTTCCTTCATGTCAGGTCTGGCATCAAAATGTGGTTCAACAAAACTCAAAATAAAGGCAGTAGAATATGGAGGGAAGCCTCATATCTTCATGAACTTTCCCTTGGCAAAGCAAATTTGTTCAGCACAAAAAGGCAGCCAGAGTACCATTCTGCTGTTATGATGCTGGACAAGACAAAAAAAAAAAGAAGAAAAGAAAAAAAGGAAATGGCTGTTAAGTTTAATTTTCACTTCCGTGGGGGGCACGGTTCACACTGTTCCTTAACCCCGTAATATTATAAGTAGGATGGAAACTGGCTGAGCCCTGCTGGTCCCTATGCCACTGCCGCCCGCAACCGACCGACACCCCTCCACCCCCGGCTGGACCACATCAATTCCACAAGAAATACTACAGGCTTTAAAGATTGTTTTCCCACTAAGGTAGCGTAAAATTGGAAAAAACTGACATTGCGATTTTTTTAACCCTGCGATATATATTGTGATATGAAAAAATACTCAGGAGGATATAATAGCAGTGTAGTGCCAACGTAAAAGGCCAAACAAATTAGTTCTGTTACCTTTCATTGTGGCAACATCTGCAAGTTACTGTCGATACAGACATGTTTCAAAATCATCCTTGTTGTAGCTGAAATAATTCCATGTAACTGATGCTGCTTCCCTTTTTGGCACAAACTCTTCGTTTTCAGTGGTTTTCTCTTGTTTGTTGCTCATTTTTCAATGTTGTTACCAGCGACTCGCTCCATGTGCAGGGGTGTGGTCTGCTTCGGCAAACTGATTAAAAACAATTGTGATTGGTAGATCGCTGCATGCAGTGTGTGTCAGGTACCCTTGAAATTAGATGAGAACAAGTTGAGTTCATTTGCCTCCTACATCACAGGACCTGCAATGTGACTATTGTGCACATGTACATTGCTCAAATGATATATTGTGCAGCTCTATTTCCCATCACTCTGACTTGACACAAACAAACCTGTGAATGAAAGGTGAAGAACAAACAACCCCATTGAATGGAGCCATCACTTATACAGTTATACAATCAGTGCTGAGTTTAAAATCAGCTCATCATTTGTGTCTTTGAAGGATATTCAGAGTATTTGAGAGAGCATTTAAGCTTTTTGTGAGGTATATTGCATTTCTGTGACTCTATCAGTGCAGCTAATCAGACACTATATAACATTTAATTTGTAATCAGTTGATCAATGTTTGTTTTTGCCAAAGTAGAAGCAGGATGTTACAAAATCAGAGTGTGTCTAAGTATCATTTGCTAACGAACAGAACAAGTAGTAGGCAGTAAAGCCAAGAGCAGTTCCAGCTGAAATATAGTTCCAGATTGTCTGATCCTTTGGAATCATATGCCGCAGAATCCATCAGTTTCTCTAATCAATGCTGGCTTCTCCTCAGTTGTGTCAAATTCATGCATCTACTCTGTGGGAAATGTGCAACAAGGATAACACCGACAATATGCTGATATATTATGAGACTGGATTCATAGAAGGTTAGTTGTGCTACTGCTCTTGTAGACTTTCCCATGATTTCATCTTAGTTTTACCCATTTTTTAAAAAAACTCTGTTTCTTGCCAGAGCTACTTTTATTATAATTTCTGATCAATTAATTTTTTAAAAATTATTATTTTATGGTATTGTTTTGTTTTTAATCTTTTATTCATTGATTTTATTTGTTGTTTTCAGTGTATTTTAATTGTGTTACATCATTAGCGCGCTTGGACTTTGGGCAATGGCATTTTCACATGTTCTATGAATAAATTTGTCTCTGTTTTCTTTTCTTTTTTTTTTACCTTTTCACGCATGCGTGCGCACACACATATATAAAATTTTTCAGATTGATCAGGGAGTCACATTGATAATCAGAATTAAAAATGGCATTAGTATTAATACAGCCTTATCTGCAAATTCCTCTACCTAGACACGTAAATTAGTACTGGTCTACATTTTGCCTGAGGACAGCTTATGTAGACTATAGTTATGAAAACATGTTTATATACAATATTATTTAATTAATTTATGAACTCTGAATATATGCGCTCACATTCCAGTTTACCTCTCACAAAAGCGCTCACGGATATTTTGTGCATATGAACCCATTTAATATAAAAACAGAACATACAGAATATATTCCACTCATTTACCCTGACTCAATACACCCACACACAACAAGAACAAGTACCGTATCAGTACACCTACAGTAAAACACATAAGGATGAACACGAGTAAAAGATGACGCAATGTGTTTTGTACAGTAAAAATACAGAAAAGAGTAGCTCATATGTTGTTAAATATTATAAGTTATCAATAAATATTGAGGAAATTAAAAGAAGAATAGTTTCAAGACAGGTTAATGTGGAAAGCAAGAAGTCCTTTCTTTCTTCAACAACCAAGGTCAACGTGTCCTTTGACATGAACTACCCCACCACTGCAGCTGAGCCTCAGTGCATCAACAGCACAACATCTGATTAGTTCATATATTCTCAGAAGAGGATGTATGTAAACACATAAATATGAAACCAAAATAAATGCAGGATAAACTGAGGACACAACGCGACGTATAAGAACGAGAATAACAGTAAGTTGAACCACAGACCTGAACAAACACATTTGCTGAGAACCCAACACAGAAGGGTTTAGAAGCTTTTTACTGATGATGCACACGCGTCACCTTCATTTCTGCAGGTTCATTTGTAAGGATGTGGGTGATGTAGGTGTTTCGTCTTAGCTCTCTTTGAAAGCCCAACCCGGATCGGTCGTGTGCATGTCCTCAGAGGCTCCAGACGCCTGGGCTGCTCCAGCGGTCCTGCAAATAAAGCATAGCACCAAAACATAACAGTCAGAATCAGTCCTGCATCCCCACAAGCACTTATCCACTGTCTCCCATACCAGCAAAACTACACTATGTCTTGTGTGACATATATGGATTAGTTTCAGAGCCAAAATGCCTTTAATGTAAATGATTACACATAGACAGTAGTAACAACAGCAGCTGGATATACTGCCTTTACTGATGTTGTCAGCTTCTTTATTAACTCAAGATGACAAAATTTATGCAAAATTTCTCAATGGAAGGAAGGAGATACCAAGCTGCTCCTTCAAACTGACAAGCTGAACACATTGTCTGTTCAGGTAGTCAGAACATGCTCTTAAATATGCATTGGCTGGTTCAATTTACTCCTCTCAAATCCACTTTCAACCATGTTCAGCCCTGGTTTTAAAGTATGATTTTCATGAACTGATGACCAGTGGATAGCTCTATGTACAGGATATCTGTAGGATTGAGAAAGTCACATTTATGACTCTTAAAGATCCAGTGGTACTTTTGTGGCAGTTCCCAAATTAATTTTTGGGTGGTTTATCACTATTTATTGTAATATTATTCTCTTAACTTAGATTTTTTTTTCCAGTGTAAATCATGTATTTACCATATTTAATTCAATGATCATTTAGATGTTCATAAAAACTCAGGGTAAATTCAAAGATTATTATATTAAAACAGATAACATTGAAGAAAGTGACTTTTTCAGAAAAATCAATCATTAATGAAGATAAACTTAGTGTGTCCATCCACTGTCACTGATCCAACTCCATGGGTTTTACTGGTGAATCAATGTTATAGAAGATGATGGTGTTTCCACGTTCACTACAGAGCCTCTGAACATCCAAATGGGTCATATCTGATGACCATGAAAAGATGATAAATTGCATTTTGCAGCAATTATTTCCATGTAGGCCATGTAGGCATAGGCTTAGTGGATCAACATGTATTAAAATGTTTACATTCGTGGTTTGGTTGCCAGTGGCTGTTTGGGTCTTTATGGGTTAAATTTCACAACACTCAGGGCCGGATTTACTAAAAGTTTGCACATGTAAAAATGCGTGCAAAATGGAAAGTGCACACACAAAAACCCATTGAAGCTGATTTGAAGCTGATTTACTAACAGGACGCACCAAGGATTGCATCTCTCAGATGGGCAAAATAGCTCACGCAACCCATTTAGCACTTTTGCCTTGATGAATATGCAACATGGGCGTTTCTGACAGAAGGCGCAAAATTATTATTTTTATTTATTTACTTGTGAAATGTGATTTACCAAACCTGAAACTGATTGCGGTGGCTGATTTTGTGTTTATATTTAGCATCTGAAAGGCAGGTACTAACTGGAACAGCTTCACCATAAGCTGGCTGCAGTTGTTGTAGCAAGGAGATGGTATAGGCAAAACCAAAAGCAACACACAGAACCAATCTGTTCTGAACATACCAACATTTATGGAATAACGGAAGAAAAAAATAATAATAATTTGAGATGCATGCCCCCCTAACACTTTATGGGCCTGCCCCCCTGCCCCGGGCCATCCCCGGTTCCACCCGTGGCACATCACCTTTAGACCAGGATGGGTAGGATGGGTTCTAGCATTGAACAACACACACACACACACACACACACACACACACACACACACACACACACACACACACACACACACACACACA
>JAQQZY010000017.1:23892796-23906713 GCA_030068375.1 Ostorhinchus rueppellii | reverse complement strand
TGGTGGCTGAGCTGGGGGGCTATGAGCAAGCCCACACCAGCCCGCCGCCTCTCACCGCGGGCAATGCCAGAAAAGTGTAGAGACCTCTCAGCCTCCCTCACAAGCTCAGGCTCCTTCCCCCCCAACGAAGTGACATTCCATGTCCCAAGAGCTAGACTCCGTGCCTGAGGATCAGGTCGTCGAGCCCCCTGCCTTCGACTGTCACCCGATCCACATTGCACCCGGCCCCTATGAAACCCTCGGTGGGTGGTGAGCCCTCCGGAGGGTGGGCCCACCTGGGTGAGCCCGGTTGGGCCCTGTGGGCTGAGACCCGGCCACCAGGCGCTCGCATACGAGCCCCAAACCCGGGCCTGGCTCCAGGGTGGGGCCCCGGCTGCGCCATGCCGGGCAGCGTCACGGTCCTTGATTTTTTTTTGTTCATAGTGGGCTTTTGAAAAAGCCCATCTGGATGTTCCTTTTATATATGTAAAATGCAATTAATTGTTTTTGTGTATATGCCATAAAATTAAATAAACTTCCCTTTAAAATAAAAAAAACTGCCAAAGGATCCTAAAAAACAGGTACAAATCCATTGTGTCAGCTGAGAAACATTCACTAGATACAATATGTTAAAACACTACGAACAATTTCAGTGATGTTGGAGCACTTCTTGTTTTTAAATCTTAAACAAATGTTCCTCTTAATCCCCCCAAAAACCTTTGTTTCATCCAAAAAATTGCTTTGCAAGTTGAAACTCACTGTGGCACAGTTGTTCCAAGAATGGCAAAGACATGAAAGATGGAGACCACATTCCTCTTTTCCTCTCCATCTCGGCGGGCTCTGAAAGCATCGTATTGACAGTGAGACAGCCAGGTAGGACCAGCCAATTCCATCTTGTTTGTTGCTCTGTTTACCCTTAAACACATTTTTGCATTCATGGCAGTGTTATCAATCCACGGCAGTTTATGAGGAAAGGAAATGAATATGTGAACATTCATGAGAGGAAGCGGTGTCAATTTAACAAACACAAATCAATCAAGGTAACTATATTTCCTTACTGGATTAACCTAGCTGACCTTTTAAAGTCCATCACCCCACAGTGTACAAACAGCAAAGACTGAGATCAATGAACAAACAATTCGATCCATTTTATCATGATGGTGATTTTAATGTTAACATTTCTGGAACATTAGTGTTTAACTCCATCAAATCATTATGTGACATGCCTTTTGTTGTTTCTGTCTTTTTTGTAATGGCTGAATTCAGTTAAAATGAATAATAAAAAGTCAACTCTGAACCTGTGTCTTTCTCTTCAGAGCACACAAAACCACTAAGAGGAACCTCCTGCTCATCACGGCTGCCAACGGTACAAGAAACCGCCAGGTCAGCTCCACACATCTCCAGGCTGTGGTCTTCATCAGCATCCTCTGGAGAAATCAACATCAACACTGTCACAACAGGAGGCACTTTTTTTCTTTTTTTTACTGTGTATTTATCTCTGGGCCAGCTGCTGGGGTCCTGCCTCTCTCCTGGCTTCATAGTCAACACTCATTTATCCATATAGTTGTGACAGTGTTTATTATATAGTTACATAGATGGTAGAGGTCTCTATTATTTGTACTAACAGCTGTAGTAGTATTATATCCACTGTTAGTACTTGTATTTGGAGTAGTAGTGTTAACAGTTATGGACATTTGTTCAAGCTATTGGTAATTATACTAGCAACAACTGCCCTAGTTTTTAGCAGTTGTAATTGAGCTTGCTGTGCATCCCTCCCCCTATTTCCTCCATTCTCCCCGTCCCCACTCTTTCTCTCTTTCTCTTCCTTTCACCCTCTCTCTTCAACTCCAACTGGTCAAGGCAGATGACCATCCTCCAGAGCCGGGGTCTGCTCGAGGTTTCTGCTAGTTAAAGGTAGTTTTTCCTCACTACTGTCACCAAGTGTCTCTGTAAATTGGCTTTAGTCTGGTTCAGACCAGCTCTAAATATAAAGTGTTCTCAGATGACTTTTGTTATAATGTGATGCTATATATAAAATTTGAATGATATTTCATGTTATAGAATCTGAGTCCTCAATTCAATCACTAAACTTTATCTTATCAGTGCTTTTACATAGCGTGAGCTGGAGTTAGAAGTCAATATCAAGCTTTTTAATTCTTTTGGGAAAAATATTCCATGGAAATGGTTTGGGGTTTTTTTTGTGACCACATCAACACAAACTTTTAAACTATTTAATAATTCAGAGAAACACCTTTTTCATTTATTGAACTTGAAGGTCTTCAAATGCTTGAATTTACTCATACAACTCTTTCTGCAGATTTAATCACTATTCATTTCATATTAAATATAAAAATTCTTCTATAGTCAGATAGTTTACTGCATTGATATAAGAAATTAGCAGAAATTCTGCACTTTGTTTCAGAGTTACAGCTAATTTGCTTGGCAGATCAGGAAAATATTGGCTGGAGTAAGAATAGCACATAAGATACTAATAGTGATTACAGCGACAACATGGGTGATTTTTTATAATCATTTTGTAAATTCTGTTTTGTTTGAATGGTGTACAGTAATAAAACTGAAACAAAACAGAAACAAAAGCATAAAAACCAACTGTACTTTTCCCACATCCATCAGTTGCAGTCACTCCCCAGCAGACTGATTCAATAAGTTTTGTTTTTTCTGCTTTTGTTAGATTAGAAATGAAAGAAGGGCCCCAGATGCAGACTTAGCTGCAAAAATGTTATTTAGGCCTATTAAACAAACACTAAAACTCACTTGCAAAGGCAGTTCAACCCAAGATGTCCAAAAACTGAGGAAAAATCCAAAAACGCAAAGGCAAAAAAAAAAGGAAGTAAGAGGAGGACACAGGTCACAGGTGACAAGTGTAACGTTACAAATTGACAGAGAACAAAGAACAGGGTGAATTCTTTATGTAGACTTTGTGATTACAGAAAAGAGAACAGGTGAGTATAGGTGGATGGGAGAGGAGGACGCATGGCTAGGGGGAAGAAAAAGTACTGATGGGCAGAGGTGTGGGGCCCAGACATGGAGGAAACACAACAAGGCAGATGAATATACAAGGTGAAACTGAGGGAAAGTGGGGGAAGCCAGAGAAACACAGGAAGTAGACAAGGACACACGAGGAAACGAAATACAAAAATAAACAGGAGCTAAATTAGAAACCATTACAGTTTAATCTGTTCAAGGATTTATAGATTTTTGTTGTTCAAAAAAGTAACTCCAAAATGATGTGAAATCAGATATTTTTCTGAAAACCCTTTTTTTTCTCTTTTTTGCTGGAGGACCAGAGACCACTGTGTGCAGATCTGAATATGAACCTATAAATTAGCAGTTTTATTTCACAAATATGGTATGAATAATGGGATCTAAATCATGGGATTACCTGGGGAAAAAACTGACCAAGACTTGCTGTTCTGTTACTGCAATAAATGAAACTCTAAAATCCAATTAAAGTGGCAAAGGAATTTTTCTAATGTTGCTTATTGCTGCAATTGCACCTAATGGATGACATCAATACAGATAGATTCAGTCTCATCCTTATTATGTAACCAAATATACAGCTGCATTGTAGATTAAAGACGGGATCATTATTGATTTTTTGTTTTTATTATTATATTGTTGTTTTACCTGATGAGGTCTCTCTGTGAGCTCCTTGTGTAGGACTGCTGTACTGTTCTTGGCAGTTTGAAGCGTCACCTTCCAGGGCTTCAAGTAATGCACTCAGGTGTCGTTCAGGTGTTGAAGCAATGCTGCTACTTGCCACATCACAACTACTGATGTCAAAAAACAAATTGAGCTCTTTTAAGACCAGGTTGAATTGGTCTTTCATCTCAAACTCAGGACTGTCATTCAGATCAGAGGTTTGACTGTCAGTTTCAGTGGACGTGCCAGAAGTCCGCAGGTGTAGTTCTTCCTGGAGGTATTCATAAGTGTCACAAACGGACTGACAGGGAGGCCTCTGCTCTGGCCACCCTGAAGCAATGGCATCTGCTGCTGAGATAAAGTTGGGGACTTCATTAAAACTGCCATCACAGTTTAAAAACCCATTTCCTATGTTCTCAGTGTGGGACTCATATCTGTCCACCCCCTTCTGTCCCTCTTCCTCTTTCCCCTCCTCTGCTCTGTCACTGAGCGTCACACTCTCTGGCCCTGGCATGGAACGGTAAAGTTCTCGCTCTTGTGTTTTCAACAGCTGCCCTGGCAAGCTGGTGAACAGAGGGCCATTGCTCAGGCCTGCAGGATCATCCTCTTCCTCGTCATCTGGTGTGAGCTGGATTTTTTCGAATGTGTCAACCCCCCTTGGCGCAATGTTGCAGAAAGCGAAGGCAGATGGTACTGAGGAAAATCTGTCAGTACAGTTGCGGGCTGTAGAGTCGTTGTCAGTATTTTGTGAATGAAATGTAGGGACTAAATCATGTGGTGAACTTGGTACAGCAGCATCCTTTGATGCGAGGCAAGTCAAATGATCATCTTTATTTTCAGCCATAAATATTTCAGATGGGTCTTCGCAAGTGGTCAAACACCACAGCTCAGTAACTGTTTCATCTTCACCACCAGGACTTAATTTGTTGCCTGCTGTCTTGTTTTCAGGGCAGTCACCTTCAGCCATATCTGGTTTGCATTGTTGCTGCACATAATCATAGTTTTCCAGTTCTTCTGCAACTTTTTTCAATGCTTTTCTGTCCTTTCCCTCATCTGTCCACTCCATTATGGAAATATCACTTCTATAGTGGTGATCACACAAGCCCTTTAGCACTTCTTCATCTTCAGTAATTGTTAATTTGTTGCCACATTCATTTATTTCACTCAATGTACACTCAGTGATGCAACATCCAATTGCCATTTCAGTGGTGTCTTGATGTTTTTCTTTCTCTTGCAGTAGTTTTTCCTCTAACTGCACTGCAGTTTCATATGCAAAAGTCATTTCTTTTTCTTCTATTTCAGTTTTCGTGTCTGTTCGTGTAATTCTCCTGTTTGAGCATGCAACCCCCTGTGTCTCCACATGGCCAGAACTTTCGCATTGATCTTGCTCTTTCAAGTCGTGTCCTACAGCCCCATGGCTTTCCTTTCTTTCATCCCCGGCAGGAGGAAGCATGTGTGGACTGCTGCTGGGACTGGATTTCCAATGACAGCAGCTTTCACTGCCAGGCTTGTCATGCATTTTGTCAGCAGTGATGAAAGTTTGTCGTTCTGTGTATGACTGACATAAGTCTGCTTTTTCATTTCCATGCTGCTGAGTTCTGCTTTGATTGCTCAACTGTCCAATCGTGTCAGGGTCTGAAAGCTCATTTGCACTGCAGTGCGATGGCCCGACATCAGTCCAAAACGAAAGAGGCGGTTCCATCTTGCAGACTTTTACTGATGGCGATAATTCTACACCTGCAGCAGTGCTTGCTGAGTTACAGCACTCTTCAGCCTCCCCGTCAGTTTCACTCCAGATTGCGGGGTCAATTACACTGAAAGAGCTTGCATCATTATCTCCTTCAGCAGGCTCTTGACTGATTCTTGCAGGCATTGGAATCTCTGTTGTGTGATCAGCCATTTCACTCCCAATTTTGGCTATCATTTTGCCAGCAGCCTGCTCTTCTTTTGCCTTGCAGTCATCAACTTCACTTGCACTGGACTCGGCCACTGTGCTTCTGGCTAATACCACAGCATTAGAACCAATTGATCCCTCAGCACATTCAGCTGGAGAGGGGATAAGGGTTTTGCCTATGCCATCCTCATTAACTTGGCCTTTTGTTTCACCATCATAGAAGGCAACATTTTCATTTTCACAAATCTGCAATTCTGATGTTTTTCCACCATTTTTTTCACATTCTGCCAAGTTGCCAAAGGGATATTCTCCAGGCTTAGAGTGGAGTGATTTACAGTCTGCAAAATCACTGAAAACTAAGCCATTTCTGACCTCTTCTTTTTCCACATTGAAAAGGGTTTTCTCACTAAATTCATATTGAATCTTCCTCTGATTACTCTCCTCAGCTCCAGGAGACAGGTTCCAGGTACCACATCTTTCATCAGTTAGCACAACGGAACAACTGCAATCAGACTGACACCTGACATCCTCAACACTTGAACTGAAGGTGACTGCTTGGGTCTGACTGATACTGTTTTGCACCTGTCTCCTGTCTTCATCATCTGCAGTGGTAAGGGTGCACCCACCAGGAGGTTCATTTTCAATTGATTTCCCCAGCCGGTTGCAATCAGGATAACTGGACGTGTCTCTGCTGGTGTCTTTTAAAGTGAGAGATTTTGTTAATGTCCCACTTTTATCATGTACCAGCGGTGAACTGAGCCTGTCAGTTTCAGTAGCTGGGACCTGCTCCTTTATGCCTACGTTTAAGAGTTGTTGTTCACTAGTAACCAAGCACACTTCGGATGATCCTGTTCGTGTATCGTCAGAGTGTGACAGATTTGCATCAGGATCAATATTTAATTTAGTGTCTTGAGAGCACTCATGCTGTTTTTCATCATGCACATGTCCACATTCTCCAAGTATAATCTCTTGATTTGCATCCTTCAGTAATGCACTTGATGACAAAGGGTTGTCTGCCTGTTTCCGAAATGTCAAAATTTCTGTAGCGACAAACCTGCTTTTTACACCATCTGTCAATGTGTAATCTGACCTTGGTCGTTTGGGTGACAGTGGTGAACTGGGCTCTCTCCTAGTTTGTGGACTGATTTGTCCCCAAGTAATTTCATCCATTTCTTCTATGTACTGAACCTAGAGTGAAAAAGAGCATGAAAAGTGCATGTAGACGCCTCACTACTCAGATTAACTAGTATTCTTCTATCAAAATAATGTAATCCTGTCAAGAATCCAGATTCAATTCTTATATTTGGTAGAGTTATGAAAGAATTTCAGACTGGTAAAAGTATTTTTATTGTAGTAATTCAAAAAAGGGTATTGGATGTTTTTTTAAGCTCACATTTCCTTTGTACTACCATTACAGCTCATACAATAGCTCACCTTACAGCAGACCTGTGGCTGCGACCACACAGAATCTCACAGCACACAACCTCTGAAATTGAACACAGCAAAATAATATTCAGTGGATGTATTATGCCAGAGCAGATTGTTACACAGCATGATCCAGATTCACTGCACAGAATACAGAAATGGTGCAGTCACAGATCTCAGTTGTGTTTCTTGCCATTCTTAAAAAAAAAAAACTGCATTGCATCAGTTTTGACAGTGACAGCTTTGTTAGACTAAAATCCACACAATGTGTCCCTTTATACTTTTCAAATGTAGGCAAATTAACCAAAATTAAAGAGACAGAGAACCATGGTGCTACCATGAACATTCATCACGTTATCATATTTAATTGCAGCACATAACATTTTGTATGTTTGACAAGACTAAGTCAGAGATTTTTTTTTTTAATACTGCAGAAAATCTCAGATTTGCTCTCTGTATGTATCTGTTATGTAACACAAACTAAATAAATTTCTGAGGAACACTAAAATAGTCTTTATCTGATCAACAGGAATGTGTGTGACCAATATTTTATCATTATGATTAGCTAAGGTTTGCACATCAGCTAGGGCTGCTAGCTTTAGCCATTTAGCACTATCATGCATAGTTAACTAGAAGTTTAGTCAGGAAAATATCCATGTATGTGCTTCAATCTTGTATTTGGCTTAAACAATTAACAGTACACTGAATATAGGATGAAAGTAATAGCCTTTGCTTGTAACCTGCTGATAGTAAGGTTTGCTACTGTAAATTAGGCTGTTAGCTTTTAAAACCTTTTCCAAGTCGAAAAGGAAATGTTATTGTTACAGCTGAGATTTAAGCACTATTTTGTCCATTTATTTAACTAATACTGTTAATTCAAGGCTAACTCACCTTATAGACTTTGCTTTGACGACTTTAAGACGAAAACTTGTCTAGTTACTATTTACTAAACGTGCACCACCTTAGAAGCTAACAGTCTAGCTAACAGTAGCATTAGCTAATAGTTTTCCGGTTGTCTTGAGTGGCGGGAAAGTGGTTAAACTGGGTACAAAGGACTCCCAGAGTAGAGTTTATTCAAAATGGGTTATCAAGTGATTAAACAGAATGGATGAATAATCTTCATAGTTTTAAAGCCTCTCATATGTGAACTGTGGTGGATCATATAGGGACTTGTGGCTTCGTGCTTGTGGTCGCTTGCTGCATTTCTTCTTCTCTGTTCGCAGCATCATCAGCCCATCAGACACAACCAAACACAGACGATGCGGCTCCCTCTCTCTCTCCCTCCGTCAGTATCCATCTCCTCCTCTCCGTACATCACCAGTGTGTGTTCACCAGCGGCATCCTACGGACCTGCACCGCTTACTTTGTGCCGAGGCTGACTTTTCTCCCTCTCACTCATCACATAGCAGAAAACACACACACACATACACACATTAGAACAGAGATCTTGAACTGTAAGTGGCAGCTCAAGGCGTTTGAGTCGCTTGTGTGTGTTTTTCCGTCCTCGCAGGGTTTTTTGTTTGACCACTCCACGCATCGGACTTCTCCCGTTGTCTCCGCTCTCTCGCAAGGTAAGATGATGCTCCGTTTATCGATGATCCTGGAATAAACATCGGTGTTAACATTGGTAAAACAGTACATTTTGCACGCTGATCTCTGTGTTTCTTTTGTGTACCTGCATGATGCAACCTGGTGCGTCATCCTTTAGGGTCCGTAAGACAAATTTTAATAACTACTGATCACTCCCTGTATTGATTGTAGGTATATATTGCTCGTGTGTGTCGTGCAGTCATTCGTTTTCATGATGCCGTTGCCACCTTTTGCACGGAGACTTATCAGCGTTAGATAAACACGGCTGCTCACTCTGCAAGCTTTGGATTCAACAGCAAGAAGTGTTGAGATCGACACGAATCAGCATCTGGCAGCAAGTGTACACCAATCCTCCTGATCATTCTTTTTTTATTTTTCGATTGGGGTTGTTAGATGGCGTGGGATGACTGTGGATTCACTGACAGGACGTGGCACACGATGTGCTCTGATGTATTCCACTGTAGTTTGGCACCGGTGCTGATGTTGCAAAGGGTGCGTGAACGTGGGGGTGTGGTGGTGTGTCTCTTTAACCCCTATCATCTTCACAGTCGGGGTACTTTTTTTTTTTTTTTTTTTTTTTTTTTTTTAGTGTTTGCCGGCAAGGACTACATTTCATGCTTATTGTGTGTGCGCACGCATACACTCATGCACAGTTTTCTCCAGGATAAGAAGAGATGAATCACACTCCATTCTCCTGCTAAACCCATTAAACTGCATTGTTCCTGTCTGATTAGACTGCTGGGGTCCAGGGCTCTGCCTGCCTCTCAAGGTCATCCCCTGTTGGCAAATGATGGTAAAGGGACACAGTGTTATGTAATAGCCTACCGCCTGTCTCAGGGGCTGGTCTGGTGCTTGGGCTCAGGACTCTAAAAATTACTCATTTGAGAGTATACCTTTGTGTAAGCCTGCACCTGTGCCTGTGTGCTGATGTGTAACCACAGCTATGACTTTTGTGTTGTGGTTGTAGCGAGGCCCCAGTGGACTCTTAAGACAAAGGGCTATGACTCAGGGTTTAGAGTCAGCATGGGGGTGCATTGCACTGCAGACTGACCCTATGTTTCTTGTCCCAGACTCAGCTTCTTGGTTTTTTGGGGAGGTTTTTTTTTTGGAGCTAAAATAAATCACTGACATTTGCTGATTATGCACCAGCTGTCTCTCCCTCTCTCGCTCTCTCTCTCTCTTTTTTTTTTTTTTTGGTTAAGATGTGCATGAGTAACTGGTGCAAAAACATTTACCATGCATAAAAATGAAGAGCTAACAGCAGGGTGGGGTTGTGCTAACGAGTGTCATCCTTCTCAAATCACTCTCATTACTTTCATACCGTTTTCTCTCCACTCACATAAATCCATTTCACAATGTGAGAATGTGAGAGGGTTCATTCCTCGCCTGTGCAGTTCTCAGCTGCAGAGGCGTTGAAAACATCACAGATTAAACCAAAGAATGTATGGAAAGAATCTCCATTAACTGCATCTTGACTGTTCAAGGTGTTGCTGAGCGGCAGATGTTTGTTCAGTTACCTAACATTTAAAGATAGTTTTTATTCTGCTGCTCATTGGCTGCAGCAGAGGGTTCATGTTGGCCAGTGATTGGACAGATGAGCTCAGAAAAGATGATGGATGTATACGCATGGGAAAGAAGCAATGTGATCATGTATTTGCAGTATAAAGGAAGATTTTTTTTCTCTTTTTCGCCAGTTACACTATGAAATGATGTATGCTGCAAGAGAAAACTTTAACACTGGAGATATATATTTTATTGTGTGACTTATTTCGAAACTTAATGAATACATCTGAGATATAATGTGATAGGGTAACCTCACCCATTCAGTGATGTAAAAAGGTGGCCCGTTGGCAGCACACTGACACAGTGCAGACGCAGAGTGAGCTCTGCTGCTCGTTGCATGAATGAAGTAAGACACAGTGATGAGTAACATTTGCTTTTTGATGCATGAGCCATTGTGAGCTTGATATGAACATATTGAAAGTGAATCGGAAGGTTAAGAATCCAGAGTTTGTTCGTGCTGGAGTACACACTCTCCCTACATTTCCTTTCATATGGTCTGAACGTTGATGTACATTATGCATAACAATTTCTATAAGCCCTGGATGCCCACATTTACAGCGCACACACACTTACACATTTACACTGTTCTCACTTAACATGAACATATGCACCAGTTCACATTGAGATGGATTTGCTCTATGTATTAAACTCCTCTATAGTGATATAATGGTAAAGCTGACAAGTCTCTCCCTGCACACATCTGTCTACTGCTGCAGCTGCAGACTTGAGGCTCAGCCTGTCTTGTCTGATGGACTGTATTGAAACAGAAAACTGATAGCAACTTACTCTCCGACTGGACCGGCTTTCAGTCCCACTGCAGCAATGAGCGGCTGTCCCTCTGCAGCAGACAATAATACATAATACTAAACATTCAGAACCAAAGAAGCTGTCAGTTTTCCTGAACTGCTGCAAATGCCAATGAATAGTTTATTGAAAGTATCTCTGTAATGGGATTTTTTGTGTTTTTATTTTGTGAACAGTAGCAATTAATAGATTAGTCGTCAACTCTTATATTGAAAAGTCTAAATTATTTTTTTTAAAGATAATGTTTTCTGATTTATTTATTGCTTTTTGATTGTAAAGTGTTTTAGGATGTCCACTAATTGATCTTGGGCTTTTGCTAACACACTAGTATCCATACATACATACATGCATCCATGCATCCATCCATCCATCCATCCATCCATCCATCCATACACACATACATACATGCACACATGCATACATACCCTGCCTACCCTGGCTCCCTATGGTCAAAGGTGAGGTACACCCTGGATGTGTCCTAGTCACTAGCATTTTCCCCAAATTTCAGGCATTTTGTAGACCATAACCCATTTTGGAGAAAACAATTGACAATGAAAATGATCACAAGCTACAACCTGTTATTTTATTTTACCGTATGTTTCAGAAGCCAAAACCAGTGAATGTTTAGTCTTTTGCATAAAGAAAACACAAAAATGATTTGTCAAAATAGTTGAAGCTAAAATATGTATTCATGCAGAAATATTCAAACTGGTAACAATCAAAACGTATGTCATTCATTAATGTACGAAAAAAAAGTCAAAACAAAAGTGCAAAGTTTTCCTTAATTGGTTCTTAGAGTGAACATTATAGCAGTACTTGGCCATCTCAAAAAATTCAGTCATGATGACAGTAGTTTGCCATATGTTTATCTGTAAAAGAAAAAAAACATTAGCCTATTACCAAGGGTTTTCACTCTGAAAAACTGAAGGACTTTTTTTTTTTTTGCATGAAAGTCACAGAGCACCCTTTTTTTTATCCTGAAACTGGAGTTTGAAGGACTGGATGGTCACTTCTGGATGAGAAAAACTGTATTACTTCCATTTTTTCTGTTCAGATCCAACATGAGAGCACCTCAGAGGTCTGTCAGTCATTTAAACAGAATACTGTTAAGGTTTGAGCTTGAAAAGCTACCATTTGAGAAATACTAACATTTTATTTTGTGCTCTCATATTACATAATATGAGTCATAAGTAACAGAGTAATATCTACACAGTTTGTAAAAATAGGCAGTTGAACAGAAATGAAATAGACACGCAGAAAGCGATGGACCAAATGTGTTGTATGATATGATATGAAGTATCACTTAACATCCCATAATTCTCAGCTGTGGTTTCATATCCATACTATATGACATGAATATGTTTGTAATCAATGCATCTTAAGTTTAGGCATGCTTTTCTGTATTCAGGAGTACAAAGAAAGGAAGATAATGAACATCACTGGACAAACTATGAGCATTTTCTTAAAATTTCAGCAGTACACGTTTGAAAATGCTGCTTTTCCCTGAATGTTTCATCCAAGATCTGCTAAAAGTGACAGTTTTCAATGAGATTTGGCCTCATCAGGTCGGTGCAGGGGCGCAGCTGACAGTGAGGCTGTTCAAGAGCAATGGGTCGTCTCCAAGGGGAGGTAGAACATCCGCTGCAGCTCATACATCACATGAGGGACATCCAGGTCTGTGTTTTAGTCCTGGATCACCCAGCAAATACTGAACTCTGAGCAGTATTATTTTTTAATTGAGCTGCGTCTCTGTCTCTTAATTCCAGTCATTTAAGAAAGAAAGAAAGAAACAAAGAAAGAAAGAATGAATGAATGAATGAATGGTTTATACGTTATTGATCCCAAACCGGGTAATTGTAGTGCAGCAGCAGCATGACAGTAAAAATACAATATATTGTTAACAGTAGAATACAAAAACAAACACAATATACATAATAAATTAGAAGTTGAAAAAAAAACAGAAATAGTTGAACATTTGGCCAACAAAACAGTAAGGCAAAGTAAAATGGAATTTTTCAATAATCAGGCTGAGGAAGAGAGTCATTTTTACAAACTTGAATTTTTCTTTTACTACCTACTGTGATTTCATTGGTTAATGTATTGCTTATTTTTTAAAATCTCAATTGATGCATTTACATATACATAGATACATCATGCATGTCTGAGTTGCTTAAGAGGGTTTCTTATTTATTTATTTATTTATTTATTTCTCTCTTTTCACCAAAAATAACCTTTCCAAATCACTCTCTGTCTCTGCTGTCCTTGCCCTCTATCAGCAATGTAAAGCAACTAAATTAGATTAGCCAACTGAGCTGCAGTCACTCATCCCCACATATTGGATACACATGCCCTCCTCATTCATCTATTTTCCAGCCTACTAAAATTAGTTGACCCCTGTGGTTTGGGGCCTGTATGAAAAGACATGCATGTCTTATTTCATAGTCAGCTCAGCCCCATCCACTTTTGGTTTAATCCCACTAAAAAACTATATTCTGTAATAACTTTCCTTTTTTGCACTTAACTATATGTGTTATTGATCTGTGGCATTGTAATATTGGAATTTTTGTCATGAGCACATTGAAGGTTTTTTGAAAGAATAAAACATAAAATATGGGCATGAATACAGTTCAACAGTGTTAAGTGAACAGTGAATAAAACACACAAGTATCAACCTTCGCTGAGCACTGTTACCATTTTCATAGCTTTAACCCCTTGATGCCCAATGATGCAAATTTGTACCCCCCCCCCCTCCAAAATCCAACTAAAATACTATCTACTTGAAAGAAAAAACACAAGTCAAATTTTTTTTTCCACAGTTGGAAATTGATTCAGCTGTTAAGGGGTTAAGTTTCATACTGAGCTTTTCAATCTTCAGCGTTTACAGTTACATCTGTGAAAGACATTCCAGAGAATATGTTGGCAGGTCCGTGTACCATTCGTTCTTTTGTTTTTCAATTCAGAACCAAATAACAAAAAAATGGGAAAATGGGTTGTTATTT
>JAQQZY010000017.1:23879072-23892696 GCA_030068375.1 Ostorhinchus rueppellii | reverse complement strand
ACGATTATGAACATGAAATATGAATATATGGAAAAAGGTGTCGACATTTGTTTTTTCGTTTGGTATTAAAACGGAATTTTTTGTTATTTGGTGCTGGATTGAAAAACAAAAGAACGAATGGTACACGGACCTTGGCAAATTCATTCATTCATTCATCTTCTGAACCCGCTTTATCCTCACTAGGGTCACGGGGGGCACATGGAGCCTATCCCAGCTACTCAAGGGCGAAGGCGGGGTATACCCTGGACAAGTCGCCAGTTCATCGCAGGGCTATGTTGGCAAATTGTTGTGATAATAGTTATCAAATATCAGAAAAAAGTTGGAACGAAGGATGACGATTTGCTTTTGAGAACTGCATTCAGAGGGTGTCCACTTTATTGTCAAAAAACTAGTTTGGGTTTAGTTGATGAATCTAACCCTAACCCTAAACCTTTTCTGACTAACAGGCCTTCTGACAATACGTACCTCCCCATTCAGAGAGTAGTGCTAAGTTGATCAACAAAATTGCTAACCAGCTTTAGATAAGAACTTAAATAAACAAAAAATTATTGAGCAGTTATTCTAAAGGCTGTATTCTGATGTCATAAGTCTGTTTGATAATTAAAGCTGGTTAAATAGTGCTTAAAAGAATAAGACACTCAAACATGAAATTAAGTCAGTCTCGGTCACCCCCAGAGTTAGAACAGTGAAAAAAAAAACGTTAAAATCTATCCGGGCATTGTTCTGCTTTGGGAGCAGTGCTTTTAGCTTTAGCTTAGTACAGTTGCTGTAAACCAAGGGTGTAAGTTAGCATCTCCTCCAAAAAATGTGATGGAGACATTTAAATTTTTTTCTAAATATATCTTGGGAGCCGTGTGTTCAGAATGAGTACAAATCATAATTTGAAATCGAACAAGGCTATTACCTGGGCAGATATTTACTTGGAACTATATTCAGCCTTATCACAGGCAAAGCACCACTAGATAGGCACAAAGTTCTCACACTGCATCTTTTACTGTCTGGACATGTATTTACAGAAGTTAGGGGTTTTCAAGTGCTACATGAGAACTTTGCACCAATGTAGCAGTGCTTTGCCTGTGATGAGGCTGAATATCGCTCCAAGTAAATATCTGCCCAGGTAATAGCCTTGTTTGATTTTGCATTATGATTTGTACTCGTTCTGAACACACAGCTCCCAAGATATATTTAGAAAAAAAATGTAGATGTCTCGGTCACTTTTTTTGGAGGATATGCTAACTGACACTTTGGTTTACAGCAACTGAGCTAAGCTAAAGCTAAAAGCGCTGCTCCCAAAGCAGGACAATGCCTGGACAGATTTTAACCGTTTTTTTTTTCACTGTTCTAACTCTGGGGGTGACCGAGACTGACTTAATTTCATGTTTGGGTGTCTTATTCCTTTAATATATAATAAACACCTGTAATGGCTCAAAAATACATGGTTTTTGCTAATGATTTTGTGCCAGCCTAGCTAAAATTTGCTAGTATCAAATCAATTTCACTTTTATTGATATAGTGCAAATCACAACACGTGATTATTTTAGGTGTTTTGCCTATTCAGTTCAATACTTTAAAAATACTATACAGAAAATAAACACGACCTCCTAGAACAGGCCCAGGATGATAACAGGGATGGAAAATTCCCTTTACTTCCATTATCTTAGAACAAACAAAGGTTTTTTTGTTGAGAGAATTACATTGTGAATGTAACTCTCAAATGTATAGCATAGTCCTTTGTGTCTACTTGTATTATTTAACACAATTGCTCTGATTATGTAATGGAAAAATTGCATGTTCTCAGACATCCTTCAATTAAAGTACACAGTACAGTACTAAATTTTCCAGAGGGGACAAATGTAGTTTATCTCATCTTATGCTATTTTTACTCTGTTCATATGTGTCCATGATTTGTAAGGATTAGGAACCACTGAAATTCTCAGAAAGTCTGTATATAATGATTAACTTGGATAGATTTAGCCTTGAGTGTCTTTAATCTATATCTGACATGTCTCCACTTAAGTTTTTGACCTTGGAAAAGTGAAGAAAAATATGACAAATATTAACTTATAATATGTGCTGTTGGTGCTGCAGGTTTCACAAATACATGCTTCTCCTTGATTGGCCTCTTGTGACTAGTTTTCCCCTTTTAATCGCCAATTACAATTTAACTATAGCATTAAAAAGAGGAAATAAGTGATTTGATCCCTGCAGTATCTTGCATCACAACTTTCATAGCGCATGGAATTAATTTGAAAGTTTTACTCCGGGAGGTACAAAAGCAATCTTAAAGTTTATGATATCCCTGTTTTTAAAGGCACACTCTTAAATGGATTTTTAGTGAAAAACCAATGCAGCATGACAAGCCCCAGCTTATGACTGCAGCACTTCTTGGATGTCTGCCTGAGACTCCTTTCTTCACCCCCTGAACATGCAGAGTCAGATCGGCACTAGACACACTGATGCCTTGAATCTCTAGTGGTCTTTTCAAGTTAAAGAGGTCTCATAAAACATCTCAGCAGAGAGTAAGACTACAAATTTCCTAAAAGTCTTACAACCGTCCTTTTCAAATTATAGCAATTAGGAAATCTTAATGAGCTAATCAAAGCCGTAAAGTGGCAGCATCAGTACTGTGCAGACAGATTAGTAAGACACAGATACAGCTGGGTACAAACAGCTGCAGTGGAGATTAAGGACATTAAACACCAAAACACACTTGACGGTTTCTGAAAAGTCACAGCGGGCCAGCTACTTTAACATAGTTTGATATCTTATTACCCTTTACATGATATTCAGAGAGAGATACTTAACATTTGAAAAGGAAATGAATGAAAATGAAAAACAACCAAAACATTTTTTAGTCAGGTTTAAAGGTGCAACACGTAACATTCGTGAGTTTACCTAAGGTATGCAATATGGTCGGAGCTGGTGGTTTGTGATTGTCAGTACCTGATCAAAACCTAAAAACCTGTTCTGCTCTACCCAGATGTGACAATGCTACTTTTTGTCATTTGTTAACTTACTAGCCACCATTAGCATCTTAGCTGATTGATTTTGGAAACAATATAAAAGTGTTTGATTAATTAATTTTGTACTTTTTTAACTACTAAAACAACTATAACACATTTATATTCATTGTCTTTAAAATAATGAAACTACTATAAATTACAGGGAGTAGTATTCTTACATATGCACTGAACAAATTGGGTTTCCAGAAAACAATTTGGTACCAACAGTGACATTAGCTAGAACAATTTATAAGAATATAGTAAATAAAAAGGAGCAGAAAAAAAGTGAAAAATTAGTGTAGAGGCATGGATGTAGGTAAGAAAGTTTTTTTTAAGGCATGTTATGACCTGTTCACATGCTGGAAAGTGAAATAAATAAATAAATAAATAAAAAACGTCACGTATATTACACATTGCACCTTTAAAGTTAGCAATCAAACATCATATTACATATGTAAAACAATATGTATATATTTTTGTGTAATAATAGATAAACTTTATATAGTTTAAGTAAGTGGAACGACTGTGACTTTACCTATTGTTTTTTAAATTCATGTGTTTTTTTTAGTTTAAATGGTCATTATTTTTGGCTTGTTGGAACCAGAAGTTGCAATATTGGGTTAAAGGGTGATGCTAATGGTGGGCCTAATGTTTAACTGTGACCATCTGACAAAGTGAACCATTAACTTTCCATAACAAAATAATTTGGCTTGTTAGTGTGACTTATAAATCGGAACTAGTCAAGCTGTCTTATAGGAAAACCCAGTGTTTTGCAGTAAGTAGAAGCTCTGAATGTTCCATTTAGGAAGCGAGTGAGCTGTCAGCAGTGGAACAAGGTAAAGGTAGACCACCAGAACAAACCATAGAGATTACAAAAGAAACAAATGAGACCAGAATATGTCTTGGAAAAAAAATATTGTCTTAGTATTTTTAAAGAGAAGTTCAGTGTAAGTGTATACATTATGAGCAAAGCTTTTTGGTGTCAGCGTCTTAGTGACTATCTAAGACAGGGGTGTCAAACTCATTTTGGTTCAGAAGCCACATTCAGCCCAACATGATCTCAAATGAGTCGGACCAATAAAATGATAACATAATAAACTATAAATAATGTCAACCTCCAAGCATTTTTCTAAGTTTTAGAGTGAAAAAGGTGAAATTGCATTATGAAAATGTTTACATCTACAAACTATCCTTTAAAAAAAATGCGAACCCTCTAAAATCTTTAATGAAAAATAAGTGCAATTTTAAAAATATTATGCCTCAGTTTATCATTTACACATGTGCATTACAACTTACATATTAAAGGGATCTACAAATACACAAAACATTTAGTAACAGACGGAATATTGTTAAAATTGTACTAATTTCTCTTAAGATCTTTCAGGTGGTTCATATTTGTTCTAGTTCTTCATATTTTTTGTGAAAGGATAGTTTGTAAATGTGAAGATTTTCATGTAATTTTAGTGTTTTACACTGAAACAAAGAGAAAAAACTGAAATTGTGATATGGTAGAATTTTACTGGTCTGATCCGCTTTAGGTCATACTGGTCTGTATGTGAAACATGAACTGAAAAAAAATGTCACATCATTGACTGTTAATATCTTCAGTATAGCTTTTACGTTTCATAAATTTATTCCACAGGTCACATTGGACCATTTACTAGGCCTGTTTTGGCCCACGGGCCATATGTTTGACATCCCTGATCTAAAGTATTACATTTTAAGATACTTCCACACTGTCTTCACTTTCAAGCTGTCGTGGCGGACCCGTGATGTTGCATAAAAACTGTGGATTTCAGAGCTTCGCAGAAAGTGAAACAGTGGCAAATAAATAAAACTAGGGCGTGCAGCTGCTCAAAGAAAAGCTAAAAACGTCTGAAAGCTGACCTTGTTACCCAAAAAGAAAACAACAGTCCGGGACTAGTTTCCAACATGTGACACTTTCTCTGAGTTTCACATTACACCCCATTTGTTTTAAAGTTTATTTTTAGATGGAGCTTCGGTTTGCACTTTCTCAGCTCTCTAGAAATCTCTGTTTTCAGCCTTGATGAATCACTTTTCTAAATGCCCTCTAGCCTCTCAAATTCATAAAAAGTGGATGGTTTTATATTTAGTAAAAGACGCTTAACCCTATAAAACCATTTGTATCATATTTGCTACACCAGGTTCTGAGACGTCTTCCTTATCAACAATATCAATGCTTTCTTTATAACCCTGTTGCGTATGACCCAATACATGTTTTCTGCCCCCTGGTGGGTCATCATTGCACTGCAGCTTGTGGAAAGGATTTTAAAAATTGTTTTGCCTTTTTCAGTATGGCCATGATCGTTAAATCATCCACACACTTTTTGCAGGAAAGTCTTTGGTAATTTTCAAAAAATTACATCAAGAAGAACATTTATATTGTTATAATTTTTTTAAAAAGTACTTCATGTACTGAAACAATGCATAGTGTCTTGATAATTGGTTCTTTATAGTACAGTTAAATTGTGTTAAAAATGTGTGTATGAGATTTGATACTACAGGTATATAAGGAGCTTTATAAAACACTCAATGTATCAAATGTGATGTAAAAAATATGTCATAATAATATATCATGTTAAAAAGTCTCATAAAAAGATCTGAATTCCAAAAATTTGGAATTTTGTGGCTAGTTTTTGATGGGTCAGGTTTTACAGGGTTAAGTTATTTAAATCTCTGTTTGTTCTTGTGCCTATTAATTTTCCTTTTAACAGGCAAAATGGGGAAACAGAACAGCAAGCTGACCCCCGAAGTGATGGAGGATCTGGTGAAGAACACAGAATTTAATGAACATGAGCTGAAGCAGTGGTACAAGGGTTTCCTGAAGGACTGTCCCAGCGGCCGACTCAACCTGGAGGAGTTCCAGCAGCTCTATGTCAAGGTGAGGTTCCACTGACTCACTGCAAGGCTCCCAGCAGAATTTATAGATTCCACACACATGTTCATGTTCATTTGTACCTGCTGGACACACGCAATTCCTGAATGCAGAGCACAGAAATAGATAGAGCTGGTGTTTAAAAAAGCACTGAGAGGTTGAATTGATTAAAGTAGGTTCAATATAATGGGGTTTGAATAGTCAAAGCAAAGCAGTTCAATGGAATGAGTCATGTTTATTGAAGTGCAGCTGAGGAGAGTAAAGATAAAAGTACATCGAAACAGAATAAAGGACATAGCACTGATGAGCATAGACAACATATATGTGTCTTTATGCATGTGTGACAGCCATATAATGCTGGCATTAAGTTGTTGATATATTTTTTTTTTTCACTTGGGACGGAACATCATTTCTGACCTCTAAAAGAATAAAAGTCCTGGAGCCTGAGAAAAGTTAAGTTAAAGTGATGGAGTATTTAGACAAATAGGGCAATTTTCACAATGTAAAAAAAAAGATTTAATATGTTTAACCTATAACTTCTCTACAAGGAACAATCAAAAAATGAGCTAAATATACGCAACGCAGTAAAGAATTTGCTCCGTTTCTCAGGACATATTTCTTTCCCGGCATTTAGTACACTAATCCTGTTCCTGTAAAACTAACATTAATAGGCGTTTGCAATAGTTGCTAAATATTGAGATTCAAAGTAAGGGGTGGGGGGTGGTGGGGGGTCATAAATCCTTGAAAAGACTAATTGAAATCTGCTGAAAAAAGTAAACATTCTAGTGCTTTTTATACAGTAAAAAAAATGTACCTGCATCTATGTACAAGTTAGTGTTGTACAACTGTGAAACCCAATGACTCCTGAATGGTTATTTTGAAGCAGGCAGTTTGGGACTTGGTCATCAATATATCTCATGCCTGCTTGTTTGTTTTTTGGAGACCTACTATAGGAATTACAGGAGCCTGAGGGGCCAAATGTGAAAGCTTACTGACTCATTTAATCAAGCATTGTGTAACAAAGTAATTTTACAGTCTTATCACTGGAACCTATTAACCACAACTACAGGAGAAATGTCTGTCAAGGAAAAATAAAAGCCGTTTAGTAAATAAACTGAAACACCAAAAGTCCAATTCAGGTAGGTGAGCTGTTACAAAGCTGTTACAAAGATCTGTCAATCAAAGCCTGACAAAACAGACATCAAAATTTGTGTAACCTGAGATGTAATTAATTTTTAAAAATGAAAGAAGAAACACCAAAACACTTTTGAGGGATTCTGAATAAAATGGATTAGATTAGCTGTATTGCAACTTCTTATACTTAAATAGTGGCTTCATTTTGGGGTCAAACTTAATGGTCTTTTCTTGTCGAATATGGTAGAAATATTGAAACGTAATTGCAAACAGTCCTTACTATTCTATGTCAGGATGGGATGTCAGAACACTTTATATTCTGCCATAGTTTGTTTATTTTTTAAAATTTGATTTAAAAACACAAAAAAAGAACAAAGAAAGAAAAAAAATAACATTTTTTTTAAAAGCGGGATGAAGTGCAGCTTATCTACTCCTGACTCCTTACCCCATCTTTTTCTACGAGCCACAAAGTCCCATGTATGGTCCACAAAATAATGCCCAAATATTATGCATATTAAAAAATAAGCTCTGTCCAAGCCTATATTCATGAGATACATTGTATATCATAATACCTTATTCATTATTATATAACACACATTATATACACTGAATAAGAATAAGGTATTATATATTATTATCATAATCTGTCTGTATCTTTGTAAATCCATTATTATTAATACATTATGTAATAATATGACATTCTTTATTCTTTATACCGCTTCTTTATCAGAAACAGTATCTCAATTCTCTGTATGTCCCGTGCATCTAGTGAATTGACAAAAAATCTTTGAATCTTTGAATGAGGGCTGAGCCTATAGCACTTAATGGGCTTTTTAGAACTAGTTCACTGGAAACTCGTGAAAATGAGTCTATATCAGTGCAGAAACGGTAGGGAACTGAAACGCTGAGGAGAGAGATGCTAACATGCTACATACAGCTGAAAGGAAACAACAGATTTGGGCGATATAGTGAATCTAAATACGTGTCTAACTCATACAAATAGACCAAAGTATATGGGCACATTGAATTCAGGTGTTTCTTTTATACAGGACATTTGTCCTTATTGTTTTGTATCCTAGACCCCTGTTAGAAAAGAAACACCTGAATTCAACGTTTCCCAATACTTTTGTTCATTTGTATATGAGTTAGGCAATTCAATAACGCTATGAGGCTAACGATAAAGTGGTTTGAGTTGCAGAAGAAACAACAGCATCATCAGTTTTACTAACAAAGCATCATTAGCAGAGGCACAGCGTCAATTATTCGCTAACTGTTTAAAGACCAATAAAATGCCAGTGGATTTTCCCACAAATTCTATTAACGGGGGTGGTCGGGGTTCACATGAACATATTCTGAATCACCATAAGAACCATTGAGGGAAATTGTATTCCCATTATACACCATGGTAGATGTTAGCAGGCATCCTGCCATGTTCCCATTCGCCCATCCTGTATCTGGGCAGAAAACCAACAACAGAGAAGCAGATATGAGAGGCGCTGGGTTGATTATCTTCTTATGCTAATACATAGTCTACTGTATCTCATTACCTCCATTAGAGCAGTGTGAATTTATTGAATAATTTATTCGTTTAGTCATATAAAACAGGCAGAAACACAGACAGAAAAAGAAGGAAAAATCTGAAGCATGCACTATTCATAAAGTCCTATAAAAGGCTTAAATACATACCGGGCTGACACGACATGTATTACTATAAAGCTTATTTTTTAGTGTCTGATTATTCTAATCCACTGACATGCTGTTCACATCAGTAACACTATATGTCACAAACTGGCTGTTTTCAGCTTTATCATAACATCTTGTTTCTTCTTGTTCTGTATTTTTTTTTTTTTGTATTCTTTTCTGTATTCTGTTTTCCTTACTGTTTCCATCGATGCAAGCTTTCTCAGCAGTGTAAGAATAGGCATTAATCATTTATCACTTGTGCCGGTAAATGCCTTATAACCAGAGGGGGCTGCCGTTACATAAGACACACTTGGGCACCAAGGTCATCAGTATATTTCTTATAAATGCCACTGGAGCTCATGTATCAGAACAAATAGAAATAAATGTTGGAAATGTTAGAAACAACTGAGATTATGATGCCCATAATAAATGAAAAGAAAAAAAGAAATCTACTGGGAATATCATTTACCAGAGTAGTTTGTTCCACTAAAACATATGGAAAAGCATCAAAATCCCTTTAAAACTGAACCATAAAAATAACTTGGACTCTTGGGAAATAAAGGAGAGTTGGCAGCTCTGATAAAGGGCTCCAAAGACAAAAAGAAATCAGATCGAATATTGCTGAAAATCTTTTTACAGCACCCGAGAAACAGTAGCAGGAAAATCTGCAGCCACACAAAGGGGGCAACACAGCTCAGATCTAAGGGGGTCTTGTAGGCTTCTGGGTAAATCCTATTATTGATGCATCCTATTGTGTCTCTAGGCAACAGTGTATCAGCGATAGGGCTTTATTTAAATCCAGAGGGCTGATAAGTGGAAAAACGGTCTGCTGTGACCTCACATTAACGGGACAGATTGTTCCTGTGAAGAGTGACTACGTATGTGTGTAAGTGTGTGTTTGTGTGGTGAGGAGGGAGGGGTCATATGTTCAGTGGGAGGGAGACAGAGACAGAACAACGTGTTTGTGTTGGTCAAAAGTGAGAAAATGAGACAGTAGGAGAGTGATAGAAAATGTGTACATTATTTGTCATTCAAGTCATGCAACAGAATGGGGTGAATTTTGTGTAAACAATGTGAAATGTGGGAAAGGAGTGTTTGATTTGACCCACTTAAAAGTTACTGAAAATACTTACCACATTGCTACATATGGAATGTGATGCTTAACGCCACCATGTAATTCCAATAATAAACAATTAAAGAATCTGGGGTGATGTTAGCACAAGCACTACATGTGTGATCATTAACATCCCTAGTGATTCACATGATGTATAAACACACAAATCTGTACTAACAGGCTAGCTGACTTCTATTGAATGCTAGTTAGTTGTAGAATTACATGAACCGTAAAGATAATCGAAGGCTATTCAACATAATAACGCTGTAATGTAAAAATCTACTTCTGCTGCTGTAACAGTGTTAACTAATGTGCCTGTGTTGTTCAACTAGCACTAATTAGTGGGTATATAATTATGTAACATATATAGGTAAAGGTATATATTACACTAGCTGAACATTGTGTCTGATATTTCATACTTCAATGTTTACACTTCCTCTTTTGAGTGCGTAAGTGCATTCACACTCTCAGTTACAGCTAAATGTAGACCTACTGCAAATAACCGGACACTTATCATCCTCAACAATTGCCATCATGGTCACTTAGAGGAAGGGGAGGGACCATAAAGTGGCGCAGGAAACTGTGATTGCAGTGGCAAACACCTCTCTGTAAACTTTTAACACAGTGTAATAGACACAGACATACAGGTTTGTGAATACTGCAGCAAATAATGAATAAAAAGTGAAGTTTAATAACAGATATTCTTGAGGGTGGTAATACTCTGCTTATTAACCATTAGAAAGCAGTCAGGAAGAACACTGCATTACCATTTTTGGTAAGAGCAAAGTGCTAGGTTGTAATTTGAGTACCACTATGTACACAATGCACTGTATTTACATGAATTAACAGCAAGCTGTCAGATGTTTAGCTTATGTAAGTTACCCACTCCACTTAGCTACCATGAAGTTTTATTGAACAGTTGAGTAAGAGAATCTTTTGATGATCTTAGTGGAAATTCCAAACCACAAGTATTGTAGCTGAACTTTTTAAGCTCCCTTTTTCTTGACACAGGTGTAAACTAGAAAAGTGCTTGGTGAGCCGAGACCTCCACCAAGGTAGTGTTTGTACTTTTTTTAAGGTAGTGTTTGTACTTTTTTTAAGGTAGTGTTTGTACTTTCCTCCACTAGATGGTGCGGAATGACCTCATATGCAATTCAGTGCTGTCATGTCCTATCTCCCAATGATAAAGAAACCTTTAAAAAATTCCTGGATCCAGAAGGTGATCCAGATCACCACCAAAATTTAACCACTTGTTCCTTCTCCCATTTCTATTAATTCCTGAAAATTTCAACCAAATCCTTTCAGACCTTTTCAAGTTAATTTGAACACAAACAAAATTCAACCTTAGTGTTACTGTAGGATGGAACAAGACTTCATTATTTTTGTGAATTTTTTTTTTTAAATTGTATTGTTATATAGAAAATAAAAGCTAGGGAAATTACCATATTTGGTTCCTTGCCCATAAGTGGCAAAAATAAATTTAAAAAAATCCAGAAAATAAATATTAAAAAGATACAAGACAAAACACATGTAAGGAGAAAATAACATCACTTTTAGAACATTAGACCAATATAAGTGCTCATCCAGACCCCTGTCCACACCCACATGATCCCTTTGAACATCATTCCTTACATTAGTACCATTACTTCATGGTACCTAACAAAGCAGGTCCACTCACTGTTCATGCACAGGTGGACCTTACAGATCCTGTAGACCACGTTGGATCTGAGATTGTTGACTCTCACTGTTCTGACTGGAATTGTCTTTTAATATGTGCAGAAATGACCAAAAATAGTCACTTGCCTGATAAAGAGTTAATCTGTCTTGCCTGGTTAAATAAATGTTAAATTGAAAAAAATTTTAAAGTGGAGCTCTGATATGTAAAAAAATAAAAAAATAAAAATCCAACCACATGTGCTGAATAGTAAGTAACTTTAAGCCTTAATACAATTTAAACAGGTGAGTTTATGTTTAGAGGGACTGAAGAAAAAAAACAATACATATGCTTAGAATTCTTACTAGCTCAAAAAATCATCCTGCTAAACTGGCTTAAATCCCACCCACCCACCGTAGACCAGTGGATCCAAAGACTGAAAGCTGTGCACTGTATGGAAAACATAACCATGAGTTTACAACTCTGGATGGACACTGACTTAGAAAGATGGTCCCCTGTTCAGTCACATCTGGCAAAGAAGACCTGTAGAGGAGTGTTTGGGATTTTTTGGTTTTTGGTTTTCTCTGCTTTCTCTTCCCTGCACAGGACTATATGAGAAAGGGGAAAAAATATAAAATACAAGAATTGTACAATATGTATGAGATTTTACTGAATGGGAAGGAATTTGTTCTAATAAATGTAAAATAAAAAAGAAAGAAAGAAATGAACCCATAAAGACCCAGTGCTACTTTTGTGACAATTGAAAAAAAAAAAGGTTTTTTCTCTCTATTTAACCTATTTAATTTTTTTCTATTTAATTTAAAGTGTTTTACCACCATTTACTAAAATATTATGCTCTGCATTTTTACATTTTTTAAGTGAAAACCAGGTATTTTCCTATGTTGAATGTACTGATCAAGTAGATGTTCATAAAAACTCAGATGAAAGTTAAAACTTGTTTTGTCAAAAAAAGAGAAAATGGAAAAAAAAGTAACTTTGAGTTGAATCAAATTGAACTGAATTGAATTGTTTTATTTTGTCAGTGCACAATATTTCAGAGCAACAAAATGATCTTTCAGTTTCAACTGTCCAAACAGGATCAGTTATAGTGGCGAATCGCAGGTGGCCCGCGCTCCACTTTATCAGCAAATATATCAATAATTGAACCTTTAACTGTGTTTCCATCCACTGTCATTGATCCAACGCCATGTGTTTTACTGATGAATCAATGTTGTAGAAGATGACAACATTGTTTCCATGTTTACTACGGAGCCTCTGAACGTCCATTTGGGTCATATCTGATGACCATGAAAAGATGAAAAAATTATATTTTACACCAAATATTTACATGGATTGATATGATTGGTGGATCAGAACTTATAAAACACTGTAGATCAATAGATGATTTTGATGACCAGTGGGTGTTTGGGTCTCTATGGGTTAAACAGTTGAGTTATTTAAAAATGCACTTACATTTTAAACCAGCTAAAACTGCTGTTGTAGTTGCATGTAAATATGTTAATTTCTGCTGAAGAGTGAATTTGATCATGGTGGTTTGTGTAGGAGTTTGACTTCCCTTTGGAGGTGTTGAAGGAATGGCAGATTTTGGGTCTTGCTTTCGTGTTTCAGCAGCACAGTCTGTATCTTTGTAAATCCATTTATGTGTGTGAGCAGGGTTGACCTCACGCCTGTGCACCATGAGTGCTGTGTCCGCTCCCGTGCTCGCCCCCGTGCCTTCAGATCTCCCCGTGTTTGCACCTGCGACAGTTGTCCAGAAGCCTTCCCTGTGAGGGTGCTAAACGCAGTGTTACCTCCACTCGGCCGCCCGCCTGGAGTTAATGTACTGGGTTTTTTTCAGTCCGACACAGACACAATGTTCTCTCGCTTTCTTTGGGTTTTTTTTTTCTTTCTTTTTTTCATGCTCCCTTCTGTGCTCTGTCTCTCACTTTATATCCTACAGCCTTTATGTAGGTAATCATCTTTAAGGCTGTGAAAACAGAGAAAGAAAGGGAGCGTTTGCTGCAAAGCAAAGCAAGATGGAAAAAACAGGAGAGAGAGAAAGCAGCAGCAGATAGATAGATAGATAGATAGATAGATAGATAGATAGATAGATAGATAGATAGATAGATAGATAGATAGAT
>JAQQZY010000017.1:23852148-23870786 GCA_030068375.1 Ostorhinchus rueppellii | reverse complement strand
GCAGCTGGGATAGACTCCATGCGACCCCCGTGACCCTAATGAGGATTAAGCGGGTATAGAAGATGAATGAATGAATGAATAAGGATCAAAACATTATTTGACTCTTGCTCTTAAATACTGTTCATGTATTTTCTGAAGTTGCTGTAGGTTCCATTGGGGAACTTCAAACCAATTTTCCAGACCAAAAACCGGTCTCCTAGATTTAACCATAATCTTCTAAATATGGGAAAATGCCTCCCCAAGCATGTCTCCTGATACAACCCAATATTTTTCCTTTTGGTTGGCAGGAACACTGTGTGGTGCAGGTGAATGTAAGCGTTCATACACGTACCATCTATTTTCAAAGTCTGTGCTGCAAAGCTTCCATATCCCTCAATTTTCCAGTTGCAGTTTTCTCCATTTTCCCCATCTCGTCACTTTGATTTTTTTCCTTTTCCCTTCTTATTCACTTCCTCTCCTACCTTGCATCCTCTCAGTCCGAGGGAGCTTGTGGCGGCCTTACACTAAAAATAGCTTTTGTCATTTCAGACGCTTCGATGCCATTCTCCATCGTTGTCACAACAGTAGCACACAGAGCATGGCGAGCATGACTCCTGAGAGGCAAAGAATCCTGTGTATGTGGGCAGCAACTTGATGTTAACATGAAAAAAACCCTCTACTTATGAGCTATGTTGAGCTCAAATATAAACATTATTGAATCTTATCTTTTCTTTTGAGAGGATTTTCAGATATACGATGAGCAAACGAATGATAATGATAAACTGTGGAGAAAATGACTCACTCATTACCATAGTGGGTAGTTTACAATGTTTAGAAAGCACAGAGGGAGGGGAATCTGACACTGAATTAGAACACTGTAATTTGCACAAAAGACAAACAGTGGTTTTTCCACTGTGAATTTTCTTCCGAATGAGAAATTGGTGTTAATTGCTTAGAGTGTCTGTGTCAGTGTTTGCAGATGAGATGCATCACAAATGAGTTGAAATAGAGGAAACTGACAAATATATTTAGGGAGGACATGCAACCCAAGGAACAGCCAACAGATGTATAGATGGGTGGATACAAAAATTGCTTCTGACCGTTCAGGTACTCCCTGGCTTCTTGGTAATGTCTCACTTTGGATCCTGCAGTCGTAATTGAATTATTCAGCAGCTTTCAGTCTCGTCTCTGCTGATGCAGTGTAAGAGAAAGAAAAGGGAGAGGTTAGTGAGCATCTTTAGTCGCAGGAAGTAAGATGATAGGGCAATTATCACATCTCACGAAAAAAAAAATCTCTGCGTGGGCAGTCATTTATCACGGTCAAATGGATTCCAGAAACATATAGGCTTAAATCCCACAATGTGCAGTAATGGTGTTTTGTAAGTACCAGGGAGGGACTGCGAATGACCTTCAGCTGTTTAACAAAGGTTCAAGCCACCATGTCAGCAAGCCATCCACCCATGAGAAAACCTCTGAATTTCTATCAGTCTGACCTCTAACCTCTCCATGGCGGAACACAAGGCTGGATGAGCACTGCCCTATCAGGAATGTGATAAGTAGGTGTATCCAATTTCCATTTCATTTAGGTATGAATAGTATGAGAAGCCAACACTAAGGGAGCAAAATCTTGATTATGGCGTGTAGTCAAACTTCTGCTCCAGGTCAAATCCTGTTGTCTTGTATTCATCTAAGTAATAAATTGGGTCTTGGTAATCAATGGAGTGACCATCCTCTTCCCAGCTTCCAGTGCTTTGGAGTGGGACTTAATTAGGTTAGTAGCATGGCTCTCCTTTTCTTTCTCTGCCCTCCTTATCTTGTGTCTTGTTTTAACTCTATTGTTCTCTCGTTGTGTCTTTCTATTTATAGCAATTTCTCCCTCCATTTCCAGTCTTCATTTTGCTTTTCGTCTCTCTGTCTCGTCCTCTGTATTGTATTCATTCATTCATTTTCTATACCCGCTTTATCCTCACTTGTTACATTTATTCTTGAAAATATACCTTTTTGCTAATAAAGTTAAAAACATAGTGTGACCCCTGTTGTTTTCTTTTTTTTGTCTACCATTTTGATGTTTCAAGATTGCGATTTGGTTGGCACCGTCTTGGCTTCTCTCAGCAAGGTGTGGCTGTATTAAAGGGACAAAAGGGTGGAGCTGAGGGAGGGAGAGGGGTGATGGATGAATTCACCAAGCAACTCTTCTGCCACTGCGAATGTAAACGTCTGGTGGAGACGATTTTGTAAGAGTTCACAGTATAAGAAATTTAGCAGTATACACATGCAGAAATGGAATACAATATGAGGCTTCCATTGGTGTGTAATCATATGAAAATAAGAATCCTGTTTTTGTTATCTTAGAGCTGAGGGCAAGCAAGGAGCTGGAATCTGTATGACAAGTAGATTTTTTTTCCTGCCCAAGAAAATAGGCAAGGGGTAGATTCAGAAGGCCCACTCCCTCTGTAAGATGTAATTTTTGTCTGGTGGCATTTAAAAAAAACAACTATTAACCACCACAGCAAGCGTAAACAGAGCTGCATATAGTATTTCATGACCAAAAGAGTCATATTCAGAGGGTCTCTGGACAAAGACCATCTAAAACTCCAATTTCCCACTTCTTTTTAATCCTCTATAAACAAGCTATTCTAGACTTTTGAACCTTTTTTTTTAGGTGTTCCTCAGGGTTTAGTTGTGGGTCCACTGTTATTTTGTTTATTACTTTCTTCAGCCATCATCTTTCAAGTCTGTTACTTTATCATTTTAATTATTTTTCTGAAACAAAGACATAAGTCAGTGTAATATTAATTTAATCTCTCAAATGGCACTGTTTTGTTTATATTTGCTTATCTTTTTCTCTGCAGCTCTGACCTTATTGTCCCAGGTATCCAATACAGCATACTGTAACTTTGCTTTGGATCTGCTTGACAGAATCAAGCTACTCCAAGTGTTAAAGTGCAGAAAACAAGAGCATTTTGGCAGCAAAACCATTAGAGTGATAAAAGCCAGCAACTTTTTCTGCCAAGAAATTGGACTAACAACATTACAGCTCATGTCATGGTTCAGATGGTGTGGTAATTACATCTATATGACTTGAGAAGTCAGATAAACACTTTAGTCAAGTTGTGTAAATTAATTTGCAGTCATGTACAGAGTGTCTCTTTATCAGTCAGCTCTGAATTTCATACCCTAGGGTAGAGTGTGTTAGGGTAGAGTGTTTGTCAAATTTCTAAAATTAACTTAAGAGTTTTTGAGAGCTTGGTTTTTCAAATGCATTTTATTTCATTAGGGAGACTAAATAGAACACAACTGCATTGATTGAATAAAACCCCAGAAGCAGTTGTTAACTGTAGTGCATAACAAATGGAAAAGGTTATTGGTTTCCACTTTGTAATAATGAATAGTTTAGAGGCCATTTTATTTAATTTCATTCTGATTGTGTAGGTTGTGATTTCTGTGGAAAACAATAGTGCACAACATTCACACATGTGGAGAAATTGTAGCATTTCATTCCTTATTAAACAAACACTCTGTCTAAATCACAGCTGTGCACCGTTTTAGGGTTAGGTGTTATGTTTTTGTATCTATGCTACTTTTAGTTTGTATGCTTAAGATGAAAAAACAAAAATCTCAGAAGCAATCACCTGTTCATTTTTTGTGATAACCAAGAAAGCTGACTCTAATCTAAACCACATCTAAAAAATTGCATGCCACAATACTGCATGCAATATTTGCAACATGACTTTTTCACTAAATTGTGCAGCCCTGTTTCAGTGGTTGTTAATAGAGACAACAATTCCCTGGATGTAGTGTAGGTCAAAATTGACATCGATGAAAACGAAGTCACTAACAAATTATCAATAATTTACCCAAACAGACACAGTTATACCAGAGAATGAACAGTACCAATACTTTGGAATATGGAAATAGAAAAGGAGTCCCTCTTCATCTTATCTCAGACCACCAATACTCTACACCACTGATTCTCAACTGGTGGGTCATGACCCAAAACCAAAAGTTACTATTCAAATCACAGTGAAACTCAGGTATGATAACGACTACATCAGTTGTGGTTTTAGCTACACTGACAACAAAAACCTCAGTGAGTTTAAAATGTACTTAATTTAGTGTTAAAGGGAATATTTCCATTTCTGTGTCGGCACACTTTGATATTCTGTTTTATCTCATGTTCAAAACACACCATCTTTTCATTAAATACATTTGAGAAGTTTAACTTTTCTCAATTTGGGTCACGGCTCGTAATTGAGGGTGATACTAGGTCCCAAAGCCAGACCAGTGGAGAACCACTGATCTACACAACAAAGTCAAGGCACGATGGGAAAAAAAATACCAGCTCTGTTGTGCAGGTGCTATAAAAATGGGTCACAGATCTGTCTGTTTCCTTTGGGTTCTTGTGTCAAGAGAACACAGCCACTCTATATTTTCGTGCCCCTCAGGGTTGGAATAAATGCACTTTAGATTTAGATTCTTGACTGTAATAAATGGACTCCCATATGAGGCAGATGATATAACCCATCTAGACATCTTGCAGCTCTTTAGCTCTTTGGAAGTCAGATGGAAGTAACATGGTGACAGCAGGGACCTCAAACACATGCATGTTTGCAGATTCAGATGCAAAGACTTTGTGATTCACATGCCTGCACGCACAGACAACCCAAAGAAAGAGACCTGTGATGAGCTCTCTGCTGGAACAGAAAATAGAAAGCTCATGTTGTGTCTTCCTCACTCCCTTCACAAGTACTACATCTCTCTCATCCTCCTTCTTTTCTCCCCTGTGGGTGTGTGTTTTGGTTCGGTTTTGAGTGGGATGGTTTTAAAAGGTAACTTCAAACTGTACAAGCTGCTGTGGATTCATCTAACCAAACACTACACATCTTACCAATACCCAACCTGGACACGCTGCTTTTTTTCCACCATTCATCTTGCTGTTTACTTTGATCTGCATCATAAGGAGCAGAAGAGGGGAGTCCTCAGGTCTTGCCAAACCTTGCAGCCAGTAAGTGGCACTGTTCTTGCAGTGATGCTTGGCTGCTTGTTTGTATCTGATTTAGATCACAGTCAGTATCACAAACCAGAAAAATAGCCCCAGCAGAATGTGCCGTACATGACATTTTTTGGTTATTAAAATTAATTTTTCTCGCTGAAGATCTGGGTTATTGATAGCAGTGGGTTTATATGTTCATGGGGATTATTATTATGTAAGTCGTCTGATGTATTTACCTTTCACAAGAGCCCTCCCTTTCCCTCTACTCATTCTTTTCTCACTGCCAATAACAACTCCCCACACCATTCCCTGAGGCATAAAATATGTTTTCCACACTCAATAGTGCCATCTGCTGTTCTACTGTCATTCATACTCCTTGTGCAGAAGTTAGTACCTAGCAGATGGGTGTTTTGTAACCACAGATAAACCAGGGTCAGGGACAGGTCCGCTCCGAATTGCTCTTAAATCACATGCTAAATGATTGTGTGCAGTCCAGGAATCAGCTGTCTAGGCACTTAAAGTAGGTTATTATGGACAACAGGGACATGGAGCCAGCCAAGCAAGCAGGTTATATCACTGTGGCCGATCTATGATTTGTAGACAGTAGTGATGGTTATATTCATATATCTGAAGCAGTGCACTGGTACAAAACTTCAGGAAAAATGAGGCATTATTGCAAACTGATGGGTGTTTTTTTCATATAATTAGCCTCGTAAACTTTTATTATTAAGGATACTGACCTTAGAGGATGTGTGGACAATTTAATGATTCAACTTTTTTAAACTCCAAACTGTCAGGTTTTCACACATCTCAGTTAAGTCTTGCAAGAGCCTAAAAAGAGCCTTTCAGTTAATCCATTATCTGAGCATTAGAAATAGAATCAAACTATCAGTACCATCATCTTCTTTTGCATTGTATCCATGTTGAATTGTATTGATTCCACTGCATCCCAATAGGGTTGAATCATACAGTGGATTGTTAGATTCTTCATGTGACTTTACTGTATCAAATGGGGGATGCTGCAGCGTATCCCAGCTACCATTGGGTGAAGGCAGGGTACACCCTGGACATGTCGCCAGTTCAATGCAGGGTTGACATATAAAGACAAACAACCAATCCCTCTCACATTCACAACTACAGGCCATTTAGAGTAACCAATTAAATGCATGTCTTTGGACGGTGGGAGAGAACCCACGCAAACATGGGGAGAACATACAAACATGCACAGAAAGGTCTTGGAATCGAACCCAGGACCTTCTTGCTGTGTGAGGTGACAGTACTAACCACCGCACCACACTGTTGCCCATTTTATCAAATCACTGACACTAAGTCACTTTGTTTTTTTATTCCCTGGACCTCGGTGATGTAGATCTTCATCCCTAGCAGACACTGTGTGGTTTCATTTTACTCTCCTCTTTACGTCTGCTGAAGGAATGCGTGTTCCCGGTCCATATGTGGAGCTCAGTTATCAGCAGAGGTGTTTATGTTTGTATCATGCGACCCATCATCTCTAAAGCCTGTTGTCTTACCAAATCAAAGGCTCATCCCTCAACACCGAAGCAATCTCACAGACCTTGACCATAAACAAAGGTCACACTTGTTATTAATGCAGCCTGATTACCCCTTCGTAGCCAGAGGAAGACGTCAAGCTCTACTTGTTGTAGCATCTTTGATTGTGTCTGCAGTCACAGAGGGAAGAGCTTTAAGCCGTTGTTCTCCTTAAGGTAATCACAATCACAATCAAATTTCAACAAGAGTATATAAATTTAGCTTCACGGTCGGCGTGTGCTGCACTGATTCGGTTCCAAACATGTACCTCCTTACTTGAAACACCAAACGTGCTGCATAACACACCTAAGTCTGGGAGGTTATTTATATGTTTAATAGGATTAGAATGAAACGAAGTGTTTTTCTAGTAGTTTTTGTTTAAAATTACTGCCAGCTTGGTAAGCTTTAGAGAGCGCCGCCACAGCAGACACCAATCTGAGAGTAACAAGAGGATGATTAAAAATGCATTTTACAGAGCAGACCAGATTTTGTGTGTGTTTGTGTGCGTGCGTGCGTGCGTGCATGCGTGTGTGTGTGTGTGTGTGTGTGTGAGTGTTTTATAATTGTGCAGACCCTAGAGGTTTGGAAGCAGTAACAGCTACAGCAGTGCACTGGCTGAGTTTCTGTAGCTGCCTGGCATGTCACCGAGGGTTTATGTAAGAGCGTACGTAGGATCCGTTGCTCCCTTATGCAGACACGCACACACATAAATACACAGTAAATACCCGAGCGACGGATTATGCATGTCTTCCATCCCTCTCTGCCTCTCCAGCCGATGCTTTTCTGCTCAGTGAAGGAGCGTCTAATCGATGCTTTGACGAGAGCAGTGCAAACAGCCGAACGCAGCGACAGCCAGGACTGTCAAGCCAAGGTCCTGCTAGTGCGTTTCTCAAAATAGGCTCGAGTGCATCTGACAATGTTAGCGAAGGGATGCATGAAACATAAGGCACTATTTACACGGCCCTCTGGTGCCACACAGAAATGACAGAAGCCGTAAGAAACAAGTCAAAGCTGAAGCCTCAGTTTCTGAGCGTACAAACAGGAAAATACAGACCTCCAGAGCTATGAAGTGTTAGTCCAATCTCAAAAACCTGTGCTTGTAAGTAGGGCGATGACAATATTTACAAACGGTGAGCCTTTATACAAAAAAGATGACTTCTACATATTTGGTTTGTGTATTCTCTCATGTGCCAGGTGAGTTTTTTTGTAGTCATAGCGGTCAGACAGTGGGACTCATTTTTCCTTTGGCGCTAGTGCTACTGGTAATAATAACATTTATCCATGGGGTAAAATGAAACTGAATCACCCATAATCCTCAGGGTGAGGAAACCCAGGTAGCTACAAATGAGCTCTGAGACTCAAAAAGTTGTGTTTGTAGACGACTGAAGCGGGACCAACAATGATAAGGATAGGGATGGATTTGGATTCAGAACAACGTACACATGAAAGAGCATGGCTGTGCCAGGGCAGCGGACCGGTCCAGGCGTAATTGGACAGTGAGTGCATGTATGATCAGGAACAGGGTCATCTGGGAAACAGTGAGGACAGAGCGAGTTTAGACAAGTCTGCAGCCTCTCAGTGTTCCCATCCACCATATTGCTGGTGTAATTGTAATATTTTTAAATACATATCCTATCATTATAGCTTAGTTTTGATATTTGTTGTTCAGTTAATGGTAATCAATTAATGGTGGTTAATTTATTGCATTTACTTTTGCAAAGAACATTAAAAAATGAATGAATGAGACTGAGAAATGACCAAGGCATTAATGTGCATCAAATAATCATATTTGGTCTAATCAGATTTAGTCGAAGTCAGCTTTATTATCAATTTTGCCACATGTACAACAATATATAGATTAGATAAGATAAGATAAGATAAGACTTTATTGATCCTACCATGGGGAAATTTCATACTTAGCAGCAGCATAAAACAAGCAAGAGAAAATACATCTAGAAAAACCACAGAGGTGAAAATGAAAAATAAAAGATAAAAATGTTTTTAAAAAAGGTATAAAAATAAAATTTTTAATATTTATATTATTTACATCATCATATAGAAGACTGAAATTGACGAAAACTCTAAGGCTCCACAGTGCAACAATGAACATATATATATGTATATATATATATATGTGTGTATATATATATATATATATATATATATATACACATGGATGATATAACTATCTACATGAGTTCAGTAGTTCAGCACTACCATTTAATGGGGATCATGCTGGTAGTGTGGTTCTATAGACAGCAAATTCAGTTTCTCTTCCAATTTAGTCAAGACCAAATTAACTCGACACTTCATTTTAACCTGAGGAAAAAAGAACAGAAGGAAGTCATAGCCTCTTTCATAGAGACATGGAACTAATATTAGGGCTCTGTTTCTTTGCAGTGTTACCCATGTAAAGTAAAGTCTGAAAAACTGTTTAAAGTGTTTTTGGGGGTTTTTTGTTTTGTTTTTTCTTAAGGTATATTTGTGGCATGACTTGCTGGTCAGTTTTTTTTTGTTTTTTTTAATATAATTATTTTGGTTGGGATGAAGGACACGTATTAATGATGATGTCACAAGTCATTGACTAATTGACTCGAACTGACTCTCAGTCTGTGAGAGGTTCGTGGGGTGCTGGAACCTATCCTGGCTACCATAGGGTAAAGTTGGGGTACGTCCTGGACATGTCGCCAGTTCATTACACAGCATGTTGACAAACACATTCACGTATATGGGTGATTTAGATTGACCACCAAACTCCACACAGAAAGGCCCACAGCACCATCATGCCACCTGAAAAGAGTCTGTTGCTTTTGCTAAATGTGACTGTTTATCCATTATTATTTGTAGAGTCTATTCGTAGACTCTTAATGCAGAAGACAGTGAAATCATCCAAGATAATGTTAGCAATCGCTTAGATGAGTTCAAGTGTCCATGTAAACACTTCCATACACTGCGTCTCCTCTGTTACATATGAATGATCACTTCAACTTACATTAACCCTTTAACCCATGACATGTCTGTGGTGAACATTCTGAATATGATTTATTTCAAATATTCCTAAAAACTCAACCATTTGCTCTGTTTTTACTGTTGTTAACAGTATTGTGGTGATTTTCTTTTCTTTTATTCATGTATTTTTACTAAGTTCTGACTATGTAACTGCTCTTTGGTGTTCAACCAGGTTCCAAAAAGCAGCTGCATTGATTTAGAAAAAAAATATCCCCAAAACAAAACCTATTGGGCCAAAATTCGAATATTAGTTGTTTAATGTGTTCCAGTTCACAGTTCATGTTCAATATCCTAAATCTCTTATTGATGTACATTCTGAGTACCTTTTTTTTTTTTTTTTTTTTACAATATATATAAAACCCTGTAAAAGTTGAATTCCTTTCTTTGTCTTTTTCTGTTATTCCACCCTGTTTTGACCTTAAAACACACTGAAAAGGAAAACCACTGAAGAAAAGGAACACAAGCACATACTTCACAACAGCTTTTATGACACTGAAACAGACATAATGTCTCAGGGTTAACTCTCCCCACCAGGCTATAAATGTTCATATATTTCTGCAGATCCAATGGCTCAGTGAAGCTGTGACATGTCCATGTTATAAAGTAAATAAAACTTTAATCCACTGGTAAAGCATTCGGCAGATGGAGACGGTGAAACACGTCCAAACTATCTACTCACATTGTGTCACGGGTGTCATACTGAGAGGTGAAATGTAAATGAGTAATGTCCGTCTGCTTTCAGCCTAAGATCTCGTTGTTTTATAGAGGCTAGCACAAACTTTTTTATCTTTGTTTTCCTACTCAGATCATAATAATCCAGTTACATGCAATCTGCAGTTGTGCAAACTGTAACAGAAATGAGCATATACTGTAGTAAATAAATCTTCATGGCTTTTAAATCCCGACCCCTGTGTGCTCATCACTGGAATCTTTTAAGCTGCAAGATGTCTGTCCAGTTTAAGTGTTATCTGGAGAGGCGTGGGGAGGGCAGCGAATCATAAATCTGGACTGAGGCGAGGCTCAACATTTCTCTTTGGTGACTTGAGCCAATTTTTAAGCCCTGTAGAATTCCTACTGTCCTTTGTCACTTGTTTCTGGCGAGTTCGTCATCTGATTTTTGTTGTTGAATCACGTCTTTGAGCTGCTTCAGCTTGTATTGAGCTGTAATATTAAGCTGCTCTATGTTCTCGCTCACGGCACAGTCACTGTTCTGTTAGTGTGAAATGTACTCTGTTTAAGTGTGACCAGTCAACTGTCTTTTTCTTTTTTTTCTTTTTTTTGTAGTGTTTATCTCCTTTCTATCATCTTATCTCCTTCTCTTCCATCCCCCTTTCTTCTATCTTGTTGCCTCTCTCTGGCTCTCCATCCCATAGTTTCTGGATCTGCACCAGTGCCAGCTTGCAGGCTGCTTACAAAGGCTTTTGTGTTCCACTTAACATGTTTTGGGGTTGTGTGAATGTGGAGGTAGGATGTCAAAGGGGGTGCCAACTCAACACAGAAGAGAAGTAATGGAATGTAACTAAGTACTAATACTGTATGTACTGAATTGTTTACATCTAATGCTCTTCTCTACATTTGTCTGACAACTTTAGCTATTTCTGACAATATAACTTGAAAACCATGCATATCAAATGAAACAAAAAGAGGAGGAAGTGTGTCTTTCGTGGCTATTTTTAAAGCTAAACAAATCGGTTTAAGTAACTGTTAAATTCATTGTCACAAGGTGGAAAACAAGCTTATTTTTCTTAAGCTGATAAGTTGAATTTTAAGTGATACATGGTTCTCACAGCTACAAACACATGACGATCCCATAGAATATGATGCATGGCTGTGGATTAAACTACTGCTGGTATACAAAATAGTTCAACTGAGCACAACCTTGCAGGAGAAATGCAACTTTACACATTAAAGCAGCGGTAAAAACAAATCAAAAACACTGATAGGAACCTTTTTTTTGCACAATCACTCAGCTCTGAGTCCATTTATACTCATTCTTTGGAGTCCAGTCCACTTTAACCCGCAGCAGATTGAGTAAAATGTTGCAAGGAAATGTAGCCATGACATGAATACTCAAAAGCAGCTCAGGTCGATTTCAGCTTCTGCTTTGACTGCCGATGTCCAACTGTCACCTTGCAGTAATCCTGGTTTTACTCTTTTATACAATGTAGTCTTGAGGAGTACTGTCTTGATATGATTTGACAGGTGTCTTAAAGGCTTTTACATCAAGTTTTGTGTTGGAGTTACTCTGAAATTTGACAACTCAGGTTTTATTTTTGGCTGCAGATGTATGTCGGTTCCGCAGTAAGGGTATTAGTCTCTTTTATTACTAAAAATTGCCATTGTCTGTGAAAAAAACATTAGACATTGGACGTCATCTGTGTTGTTACAATTACTGACATACATGGAGTTCAATATTCATTTGATGTAAGATATTTTCAATTTTCAATTTAGTATAAGGTGTGGTAAACTTAGCTAATAATGCATACTTATTAGCGCTGGATAGGTGATGTTGCACTCAATTTCATCCCAGCAACTAAACTAACCTGCGTTGTCAATCGGCCTACATGAGCTGAAGACAGAGTGAGAGAAAATGACAGTTTATTTAGTAAAACTACTGGCCTTTTATGACAAGAAAAACACATTCACAGTTACTATTTCAAGGATAGCATTTGCAGGTTATGAAGTGTTTTGATCACAAATTTAAGAATGCAAAAAAACCTCCACTAACCTATAAAGACCCAAACATTCACCACTGGACATTTACTGATCTAAAATGTTGTTTTTGTTTTTTGGGGTTTTTTTTTTTGGTGACTATATACTTTTTTCTCCCCTATTTGTTTATTGAATTTTCCAATTTCAAAACAAACAAACATTGCTCAACTACATTAAGAAAAAAAAAAGGATATAAAAATCACAAGACGCCACAGTCCACATCTAAAATGTTTAATCCCTGTTGATCCGCTAATCCTATCAATATGTGTAAATGATTGGGATAAAATGTAGTGTGTCATCTTTTCATGGTCAACAGATATGACCTATTTTGACATCCAATGGCTGTGAATGTGGAAAAACCTTCATCTTCTGCAACATTGATTCACCAGTAAAACCCATGGAGTTGGATCAGACTGAAAAAGTCACTTTTTCTTCAGTTTCCTCTGTTTCTCATATAATAACTTTCAACTTTAATCTGAGCTTTAATGAACATCTGTGAATTAAATATAGGAACATGCATGATTTACATGCAAAATACAGTGGATAATATTATAAATCACTTAAGAAATATTAAATAGAGAGAAATGTTGATTGGGGAACTGCCACAGCAGTAGCACTGGGTCTTTATGGGTTGATAGAGTTATTTTTGGTGTATTGCCCTGCCTTAATACTTACTTAGGTATGTTTTTGAATGCAAAGGTTTATTTTTAGTGGAGTGCTTCCTCAGCGTGCTATTAATATTTGACTCAGGTAAAGGAAGTGAATATTTGTTCTATCGCTGTAGAAACGTTTCACACACACACACAGACACAGTGACATTAGACTTTATTAGGCCAGCTGTGCCTGCTCGCCTGGACAGAAGCGGTCTGGCATCCAGCCTGTCCTTTGATGGTCGACTGCAAACAGCCATATCAAACAGCCATAACAGCAAATGGGAGCCAAATCCGGAGAAGGATAAGACTTAATGGAAACGTTAACGGCCTAATACCGGTTGCTGTAAAAGGGAGACCAAACAGTGTCCTGAGTTTTGGTCCTTAATGGGACCTGTGTGCCATTTAGCCAAAGGTGTGTGTTTACATTATGTCTTTTTTTTCCTGTCTGTTGCCTTTTATTTCTGTGTTGTGTGACAAAGAAACATGTGGCAGAGGAAGATGAACCACAGAAAACTCAAGACAGAGGAATTTCACAGTCTCGTCACCCTGTCCCATTTTCTTTTTTCTTTCTTTCTGCTCTCCATTTTTACATAACAAAGTGTTTCGTAACTAACCAGATTGTGGAGGAGCCGCAGTGGCTTCCTCTCTCTCTCCGTCTCCCTCATCACTTCCCTGACACCTTTCCTTTCTTTTCCTCCTCCTCCCTTCCCTCTGTCCCATCCACGTGCCTGCGCCTCCCACTGGGTTGAGTGGATGAGCTGAGGAAGGGCCATACGGGGGCAGGAGGCATGGGATGGAGCCATGTCGCATTTGTGCAAAAAAGGAAAATAAAAAAAAAAGAAGTCAGGCAGTGTCCTGTGGCGCCCTGGCAGTTCTGAGCCAGCCATGTCCCAGGGGAACTTCCTGTCTCAAATATCTGTGGTTTCTCCTGCGTGGAGGGCTAGACAAGGACCTGGATCAGGGTGGGCAACTTCTGTCCCTGTCACACTCTGCTCCTTCTTCGTCTCCTTTCTGTTCTCATCCTTCTGTCTCTCCTCATCTCGTCGTCAGTCTCTGAACTTTCTCACTGCAGTGTGATCAGTTTGCTACTGCAGCAGAATTTACATGGGTGGGACCTCATTGCAGATGGGCAGCTTGGCAGTGTGAGCCGACTCTCACCGTCCAACCCTCTCTTCCTTATCCTCCTCTTTCCCTCCATTATGTGTCCTTATTTTCATGTTCCCTGTCTCCCGTCACCCGTCGACTGCACTTTCCCTAAGGAAACAAACAGAGGCCTGTTGCGACTCTAGACAGTTTGTTCTTCTCAGGGCTGCTGCTCCAATAGGGAAGGCCCGGGCCGCATCTACGCCTTTTTCTGTTTGTGACAAAACTGCCTGCCACAAACCCGGGCAAGGACAAAGTGTAGATCACTCTTAAACCGCCTGAAACTAAAGCATACGTGCCTGTCTGATTCTTTACCTCTCATTCTGGCATCTTTTTTGAAGTTTCTGTGCTTATAACCAAAACCAGCCCTGTATGTTGCCTGGGTAATGGTAAGACAGTTGGAAGCCCAGTATTAATTGCATAACTGCAACCTGTCAAACACTGAACAACGGTTCATTCAAAGTGCAGTTTATAAGTTCTACCACCAGGGGTCTCTCAAATTAGACAAGAATAAATGCTGCAGAAATTTGCACTATTATTTTGTTCATTTGCATTAAAGCCTAAGTGTTTTGTGCCCATGTGGCACTGACATTGCAGACATTAAAATCTACATTCAAAGTGCTTTTAAGGTGCTTTTTACAGTTGTAGGTGTCCCATCTGTAGTTCTAAAGACATCTTTTGTGTTTGTGAACTATGGGGAAAATGCTTTTGCTGTTTTCATTTCCAGACCTTCATTGGCCACAGGTAGAATTTGCAGCAAATCTGAGCAGCACACACATATCCAACTCTAATAATACACCCATAGTTTTGAAACCCAGAAAAGTTTTCATTATCACATTGTTTCCATTGAACAAAACGTGTAATTTCCTCAACTTTTGATCATATTTTCCTTAGTCCCCCCCCCCCCCCCATATTTATGTATTTATTTATTTTCGAATTTAAAAAAACATAAAAATACGTTTAAAAATTTTTGAAAATCATATTTTCTTTTAGTCCTAGGTGTATGCTAACTACCAAGTCAGTTGTATCCTCTGACAGACATAAGAGGTCACATTGTAAAGTAACATGGGATCACAAGTGTGCCAAATCTACTCACAAAATCTACTGTGACTGAGAAATCGTGTTTAAAGATGAAATAATGTATTAACATTTGATTCACATTCTGTTCATATTCATGCTATATCATTTTATAGTCATGAAATATAGCACCATTGACTGGAAATTAAATGAAACAACGCCTTACATTAAATAAAATGATGGAATTCCCCAAATTATTTAACTTTACTTGATTAGATAATTTGTCATTTTTAGATATTTCAGTTAAAAATGCTTAGTAAACCATTGAGTTTGTTGTAATTATTTTGCTGGTTAGTTATGGTTGTCATTTTTGTAAATAATAACACTGAAGGCACTCCAGAGATGTGGAAATAGGGCTACAAAACAAAAACAAGGGAGGCAGATTAACAAAAAGAAAGTGGAGTAAATTGAAACTGAATGTACCTGACATGTTCATTCATGTGTGTCATGCTAATTTTTCCAATGTAAAATTTATACAAGTCAACCAAGAATACGACATAGTCTTTTTTATATATATATTTTAAATGAGGAAATAAATGTTAGAACTTTAAGGAAGTATTTTACTGCTATTGGAGACCGTCATGGAATTTGTTAATTTGATGTGTGGACTCATCCTTTAAACCACTTTGTAAGGTCCATCCCACTCAGAAAATACTCATCATATATGCAGAATCAGCCGGCATTCGCTGACTGACATATAAAACTTTAAAATTATTTCTAATTTTAACTCATTTTGCTCCATCGCTAAGAACTCTGCCTTTAACAAATTCATGCCTCTGGTGTTCCCTGTATATGAGAAAACAGAAGCCAAAGAGACAAAATAAAGGTCAGTTCCCTTGATTCTATATAGATATAAAGACAATAAACACAGAGGATGGTAGCATAGAACAAGACAATATTTATTCCAGGTTGGCCTGTTTTCTTTACAAATGCCGCTGACCGTATCCCCAGCTCTCATTTGTTTACACAAGTCTTCAGAGAGCAGCCGAGCTCAGCTTGGATTACCCATCGGCTCTGAGCGTTTTTACTGGAGGTCAAGTGGAAGGTTATATCTAATGAATCGCTCCACTTCTCCCGGCCACCCACAGGGTACTCAGGCTACAGTAGATGGGGAGTCAAGTAGGGGCTCAGCAGACAACCACAGAGTTTCTGCATTAACCTCTGACCTCTTGTACACCTAGGACAGCAAAGGGCTGATGACACGGACGTGGCATCGACATAACCTTCACTGAGCATAAAGTTCTGCAGTAGAAGGTTTAGGTAGGGTTTAGCTTCGCTGGACAAAAAACAGAGCAAGATTAAGATGAATCCATTTTTGCAACATCTAATGTTGGTTTGGTTACTTCTAATAACTTACAGATTTCTAGTCACTGTATTCAAATTATGGCAAGTACGTATGGTAGAGTATTTCCATTATCTCATTTTCTTCAGGTTTATTTTGAACACGCGATCCTGATTGGTTAATAACAACATTCTACTGTGAATATATAATGTATACAATATTATTTACAGTTCTTATTGTCCAAAATGATTTGTTTCAATCTGAAATCATTCAGATTATTTTATCACAGCATTTTTTGCTATATTATTAAATTCTTTACTAAATCTCCAAGCATAAGGGGATGGCATAGTATGTGTGTCTTTTTTCTTGATAAAACTAAATCATTTAACATATTACTGTACTTGATTTTGAATTATTTTTCAATCAAATATTTTCAAATGAGTAATAAAGTTGAAAATTCCTTAAATGTACAGCACACAGTGAAAATCCTACAACTTTGCTGCCCAGTACTAATTAGTGCCGGTCAAACATTTATTAAAAGTATAGTAATGTTAGAGCTACTGATATATTGTCATGTTTTCCATGTAACCAAAGATTGTGTATAGATTTGATTGGCAGATGAGAGAAACAAGAGAACCAATCGAATACAGTATTCAGCATCTAAGCAAATACTGCCAAACAAATGGAAGCTGGGAAGTAAATCTCCAAAATAATGTAATGGAAATAAAATTATGCCCTAATTTTCCAATTTAAAGGAATAATTCATATGTAGCATCTTTGTCACCAACATTGAGTATTATTGATCTTTTTTTTTTTTTTTTTACATATTCTTTTGTCAGTTACTGTATTTTTTTCATATTCATTTTGTTATTTAAAGATGCATTTTGTCAAATTCACATGTTTGTACTCTTGTGTGAAGTTTGAGTCATATATTAATGTTAATGCCAACTCCATTTTTAAGCTAACACCACCTCATTTGCCTTTATCCATGATAGCAATCCGTACACTAATTTCTAAAGGACTCCGAATAAATTTTTTGACAAAAATTCTAATTCTCATTCCTGGCACGTTCAACACCTCTATTCTACTCTTCTATAGTGAGAACAGTGTGAACTAGCTTAAAACTGAGTTAGCAAACACTTGGGTCTCACAACAATACAAGTTACATGTTAACCTATAAACACATGCAAATCTTACATATTCAGTGCTTAATATAAAACACAAAAAGCATTTTATGATGAAGTAGTTATTTTGTAGTAGCAGCAGAGCACAACATTATTCTATTAGCATAGGAAGCTTAGCTTAGCCTGCACAAATCTTTGAATTAAATAAATCCATTCAATGTCATTGTATAACACTGCTAATACTGAAACATTTTAGGTTTAGCTGCTGTATTTGAAGTGAATAAAAGTGTAGGAATAAAATTGTTCTAATATAAATCATATGCTGTGGTATAATTTGATAGTAATTCAGTGATCATGGAGGCAGCTAGACTCCCCACTGACAGGAGCAATAAAATGTGAATGTACTCTAGCCTCAAGGTGACACCTTTTTGGCCAAATGAGAGCTAAAGTCTGGTAGTCTGTCTCTGTCTAGAGGACTTATGTGAAGGCTATGTAGAGCAGGCATTTGTGTGAAGGGATTGGTTTCCAGCTCCAGGCTGCTGTGCTGTCGGTGGGTCTGACCTTCCACTGTAGAGAAGAGAAGAAAACAGCATCCCTTTAGGGATCAATAAAGACTCCATTGTAGTTGTGGCCTATTTTAGAACATGATTTCCCCTCTGAAGTCAGCAGGCATAAAGGAGCTTGACATATTGTGTTTCAAGTTTACTCAAGATAGCTTCAAACATTAGGACACATCTGCAATACTTAGTTTATTTCACAAAGACCCAGTGCTACTTTTGGGGCAATTCCCAAATGAATTTTTCTCACAACCTTTAAGTGATTTATTATTATTTATTCTAATATTATGCTCCTTATCTTGTGAAAATCAGGTATTTTCCCTTTAGTTAATTCATTCATTCATTTTCTATACCCGCTTTATCCTCACTAGGGTCACGGGGGTCACATGCAGCCTATCCCAGCTACTTAAGGGCGAAGGCACGGTACACCCTGGACAAGTCGCCAGTTCATCACAGGGCTGACATTTAGAGACGAACAATCACTCTCACATTTACACCTATGGGCAATTTAGATTAGCCAATTAACCTATCAGTGCATGTCTTTGGATTGTGGGAGGAAAC
>JAQQZY010000017.1:23841565-23852048 GCA_030068375.1 Ostorhinchus rueppellii | reverse complement strand
AGATAAGATAAGATAAGATAAGATAAGATAAGATAAGATAAGATAAGATAAGATAAGATAAGATTTTATTGATCCCACCATTGGGAAATTTAACAGTTTACAGCAGCAACATGTAACACACCAGTGCAAAAGAAATGCAAATAGAAATAAATGTTCTTAGAAGTATAAAAGATGAAGTATAAAATGTAAAGATATTTACATATTCAGGCAGTGATTACACATGTACATGACGTGATATGGGGGTGGTAGAGGGTCACAACGGATGCGTTCCTTCTTGCACAGGGGATGTAAAAGTCTGGTGCTGAAGGATCAGCTCAGGGCTTCTACAGTGTGGTGCATGGGATGGAAGGGGTTATCCGTGGTGGATGTCAGCTCTGTCAACATCCTTCTGTCCACCACCTCCTTGATGGAGTCCAGCGGGCAGCCTATGAGAGAGGCTAAATGTCTAAATGGGTCATATCTGATGACCATGAAAAGATGACAAATTCTATTTTACATCATTTTTTACATGGATTGATAGGATCAGTGATCAACAGTTATTTCACTTTTTATATCAGCAAATGATTTTGGTCACTGTTAGATGTTTGGGTCTTTATGGGTTATATGAATACACAGTGCAAAGATAAGAAAGGGAGATGGAAATCAGATATTAAGCCTCCTTTTCCATTTCTTTTCCCTCCAGTTCTTCCCTTACGGTGATGCATCCAAGTTTGCCCAGCATGCCTTCAGGACATTCGACAAGAACGGCGATGGCACCATCGACTTCAGAGAGTTCATCTGTGCTCTGTCCATCACATCACGAGGCAGCTTTGAGCAGAAACTCAACTGGGCCTTCAACATGTACGACCTGGATGGAGACGGCAAAATCACACGGGTGGAGATGCTGGAGATCATTGAGGTATTATAACAAGAGAGTTACAAACTGCAAACTTCAACACATCCTCAAGAAGATAAGGAGTTTAGATTAGTGTTTATGTCACTATTACAGGTCCCTTCTTTATGCGTCCCTACAGGGCACTGCCACATGCTCTGTGTTCCCTTAAACCTGCTGATTCACAAAGATGCAGCTCTGTTAACTAAAGGTTATACAGCAAAGGGCTGAGCCTCTGTCAGCCTGCAGACCCTGAGTACATACGAATTATTCATAAGCACAAATAATAACAAAATCTAATGCAGGAGTGAGTTCAGGACAGAAAGTCAGTAAATGTAGTATTCAGATACTTTACTTTTAAAGCTTTTAAATTTTAATGACACTCTTCAGTCATTTTATAAGAAACAAGTGGTGCCAGGCACAACAAACCCTGCCCCTTGCACATATAGCTTATTTTGGCATCAATTCAGCTGATGTCATCATGTCTATTCATGTGCTGATGTTAACATATCTGGGCGTGACCTGATTTAATCATATCTATATGCATGTACGTATGGTGACAGGAGCATGTCTGGGTGCCCAGTGATGTCAGCATCTGAACCAAATAGTATTAACATTGAGGTTACTGTAAGAAAGATTTTGTGTTGTTTCAGTTATATACAACATATGCTTCAGCTTTATGTCAGAGTGATGTGTAACAATTTCTTCTATATATGTGCCAAGTTTGTAAAGTAAATTGAAACAAATGTATGTTTTATAGACATTTTAAATTTATGCCATTATAAGTAAATGGGGGGAAAAAGATTTGAAAAATTCATTAAAAATGTGAACTTTGACCTACTTTTCACAAACTGTAATCACATCTATTCTGTGTCACTGGCAATCTATAAACCCAATTTGATATGAATTCAACCAATAGTTTTGCTGCTAAAGTGCTAACAAACAAAGAAACATACCAAACTAAAAACAATACCCCTTGCCTCCTCCTCAAGGGGCAAGGTAATAATAAAAGTAATTTTGTATGTTTTTTCCACATGTACCTATACTAAGTTGCACAGTTGGTCACACCCAGCTCCAGAAATAAATTCAAACACTTTTTTTTCCCATTTTAGGGTTAGGGTCAAATGACTGAAAGAAAATCTCCAAGAATAAAACTGCACAGACATTACACTGTCAAAGAGTACACTGAATCAACACCAACTTGTTTTTGACTGAAGCCAAAGTTCTGAGTTCAGAATCTTGGTTAAGGAAAAGTATATCAGTATTATTAGAAAATGCACGTCAAATACTGTCACCTTCCTAAAGTAATTTCCCAAGTCATTTTCTGACAAAATTTATACACTTTCCCTTGAAAAAAGGTTTTGAATGCAGAACTTTTGCTTCAGTCAAAAACAAGTCAGTGTTAATTCAGTGTTATCTTGGACAGTATAATGTCTGATTATGTCTAAATCATCAAATGCTCAATTTCTGGTAATGTTTTTGGTGTTTCCTGAAAAATCTGAAAATAAGACAGTTATTTTAGGAAAATGATGATAGGAAAAGTCCAAGTTGTCTTTGTGCAATGTTTTGGTCTTTTGTTTTTAGATTCATTTTACTGGTGTATATGTTTAGGTCATTTATCCAATGACCATCGAGTTTCAAGGCAATGAAAAAACTGTCTCACTGAAGTGCATGGACGCACAGCTTCTATGGGCAAATGCTCTGGTTCATATCACAGTAGAGATACTCGCAAATGCCTAAATTGCTGAGCGCCACCTGCCATTAAACCACACGAAGAAGAAGTTCTACAGGCAAATGCACTGACAACGAAAACGGTGCTATGGGAATGTATGAGAAGTTAACAACATGGACTCAGTCAATTTGTGATAAGTAGCTGATTCTGAACGAACTCATCTTTGAGATGAACGTGTTCTACCGCTTTTGTAGTCAATGAAATGTTAACACAACCATACATATTTGACCATTTAATTTTGGACATTTTAGGGGAAGCTGAGCTTCCCTTGCAGTCTTCGAGAAATTGTCTCTGGGGTTAGGGTCATTCGGGGGTATTCAGTGTGAGTTACAGGGTCATTGAGGAGGGGGTGAATCGTTGTCTAAGTTCTTCAGGGGGATTTGTTTCCTTTCAGGTGAATCCAGGTGTAGAAGGTTGTTGATTGAAAACAGTTTTGGAATGTTGTTTAAAATGGTGTTATAGGTTTTTCATATGTCGTGTCTCAGACCATCACGTTTGTTCACGGAAGGATTTTCTGCTTTCACAAATAGGGGTCCTTTGACTCCTCTCTCAAACCATTTGTCTTCTCTGGCCAGTATCCTGATGTCTCTGTCCTCAAAGGCATGTCCTTTCTCTTCCAAGTGAAGATGGACTGCAGAGTCTTGGCCTGAGGTGGAGGCTCTCCTGTGTTGACCCATGTGTTTATGGAGGGGTTGTTGGGTCTCTCCTGAGTATAAGTCTGTACATTCCTCACTGCACTGAGCGGCATAGACAATGTTGCTTTGCTACTCCCTAGGTAGTTTGTCCTTGGGATGTACCAGAGCCCATCTCAGGGTGTTTGTAGGTTTGAAATATACCAGGATATTGTGCTGGTTGAAAACCACTCTTCTTACAGGTTAAGTCCAATTTCCCCACCAGTTATTAGAACTGAAGAAGTCACTTCAAACAAAACTATTTCAAAAGAGCAAAACCAGAGTCCTGTGAGACCTAGAAGAACTACCAAGAAGACCAATGACCTTAGCAAATGAGAACCTACACAGACGTCATATATGATAACATATCATTAATTAATAAGAATGCAGAAAAACTGTGTGTGCTTGGTTTGCTTTGACACTGACAATATTTACTCCTTCTGTCAGAACTTCAGTAGGTTGTATGACTGTATGGATACTCAGCCCTACTTCATATGTTTGCATTAGTACAGTATTTAGTTGTGTTCTACTACAGCCAAGAGAATCCTCTTTTAGAAAGTCTTCTTTAAGCTTGTCTCCCCTTCGTCCCCCTGCAGGCAATCTACAAAATGGTCGGGACAGTGATCATGATGAAGATGAACGAGGACGGCCTGACGCCCGAACAGAGGGTGGACAAGATCTTCTCCAAGATGGATAAGAACAACGACGACCAGATCTCACTGGAGGAGTTCAAAGAGGCGGCCAAAAGCGATCCGTCCATCGTATTACTCCTGCAGTGTGACCTCCAGAAATAGGCCGGCGAAGCGAGGACGGAGAGAGAGTGAGAGAGAGAGTTAGATAGAAAGAGAGAGAGAGAGAGAGAGAAAGAGAGAGCGCTCCACCAGCCGCCACGGACTGCACAGAAAGAAATTTCATGTTCCATTCAGTTTGCAGCTATTTCCACTGAAAAAAAAAATGCTTGGACTACCTTTCAATGGATCTGCTTCTTGTGTTTGAAACACTTGTGTGCATGAGAATGTTATTTGCTCTAAAAAGATCTACACACAACATACAAACAGTGTGCAAGACTGCAGGTGCACACTCACACCACAGATTCACACACTCACGCTACACACACAACCTCAAATGACATATTAACACCTTGCACAAATAATATATATATAGATATATAAATATGAATATAAATATATTTAAATTATTTAAAGATTAACTGCCAAAATGTGAAGTGTGCAAAGTATTTTCCATACAGTCTCATTCTACTGGAGCTTGCGCATCAGTGATGTGCTACGTTGAATTTGCCGCTACTCTATTTATTGTTCCAAGTTTACTGATGCTAGCTGTATGTGTTTCATAATACTGAGTAATGTCAACCGAACCAAATTCCTATGATAATGTATCTGCCTCCAATAAAAACACTCTATCCATCGTCTCAAATAATAGCTCTAGATAGACGAAGAGATGGATTAGCGTTTGTCCAACTTTTCCTTCCAAAAACATGCTTGTACTGTCAGTAAAAAAAAAAATTCAATGTAGTTAATTTGCATGCCTTTAGGTTCTGCCTTAAAAACCTCCTCTTTTTGCATCCTGTAAGATTACTCAAAGACAGAAAGCCTTATCGAAGCAGCGTGGCAATAGATTTTTACCAACAAAAAGAAAAAAAATTACATTACAGTAGATCCCTTCTACAAGTATTGTCGTTTTGGGATGTAATTTTTGTGATCTGTCCGGACCCTTTCTTTTTGACTGCTTTAACTGTGGGAGCATGCTTCCTTGTAGATTAGCTGTAGTATCTGTTGCTAAGAACTAAAATCCTGTCTTGCCCCTGCCCCCTTATAATGCATTTAAAACACACGTATCTCATTAATCTCTTGTCAAATTTGCAGATGTTGAAATGTGGAGGATTCCAAGAAGAGCTATCATGATACATATTAAAATTCAAATATTAATGAAAAAAAAAAAAGAAATTCCTTGAAGAATGAGTGGATGATCTTGGAGCTGGAGCCAACAATGAGTTTAATTCGATTATAAAAAGAATTTTTTTTTAAAAAGGCGTCCATCTATACTTTGAGAGGTTCGAAGCATTGTTATGAAACTTAGTTGTGTCACCATCGAGTCCACTTTTGAAGTTGGCCTTCAGGTTGTATATCAGTGTGATGAATTCAGTGGAGTTTTTTTTGACTCAAGAAGGAGTAAAGGCCAGGGCAGCATTTTAACTCGACTCATCCTTTGTGTTTTTTCAGTGGAAGTACACGAGTGCTATAAGTCAAAGTAAGCGAGAGGAGCAGTGAATGGCGTTTCATTGTGAACACTGTAACTAGAAGACAGCCCTTAAAGCCATGCGTTAAGTCAGTTGGACAATTCGCCTGCCCCAGCCCCAACCTCTCAATCAGTCAGTCTTTTTGTACTTTTTTACTCCCTTCTCTCACACATTGTACATGTACTGATGCATACTAAATGTAGAGAAGTTCAGTAAAGTGCAGTACCTCCTGAGAAATGATTTGGAATTGACCTGTGAGCCCTGTTGTCTCTTCAAATAAGTTTACCTGGCCCTGTCTGAAGACATCAGAGACAGCCTGGTGTTCTATGAGCTACAAGGAGGCTAAAGGAGTTGAATGACATCCATTATAAACAGTATTGCAATAAAACCCGTTGCGTCCCAGTCCATTGTCATCTCTCAGCAGTGTGGCTTGTCCCTGTCGGTTTGTAACCTGAACTTCTTTACATGAACATCTTTGGCCAGACGATGTTTCTATTTACAACTCTGTTATTATTATTATTATTATTAAAATTATTATTATTATTATTACTACTACTATTATTGCTATTATGATCAAGATACCAAATGTAAGCAAAGGCAACCGTGTACAAGGATTCTTTTGTAGCATGTATTGTGTCCCTGACGACATGGCTGCACTACTCCCTGTGTTGTGATTTAATCTATTAAAAGGAACTCTATGGGCTGGTGTCTGGTCTGGTATGTCATCACACCGTGGTTTCCCCACAAACATGTTCAGATGTTCAGACTTGGGTAAAAGTGTCCCCACATTGTTTTTTGTTTTTTTGTTTTTTTTTGCTTATATGTGTTTCACATCTGTTACTATCATGACAGTCAATTAATCAATCAAATTTTATTTATATAGCATCACATCCTAACAGTAATTATCTCATGACACTTTACATTTAGAGCTGGTCTAAACTGCACTCTTACAACAATTTACAGAAACCCAACAGAATCCTCCAGGAGCAAATATTGGGGGGATAAAAACATTTAACAGGCAGAAAGCTGGAGCAGACCCTGGTTCAAGAGGATGGTTGTCTGCCTATACTAGTTGGGGTTAAAGAGAGGGTTAACAGAAGAGGGGAGGGTGGTAGGAGGGGGGGAGACACATTATACAGACACATAACTGTTAAAAACTACAACTGCTATTCCTGATATAATGACACTGGTCTACAAGTAAAATGCTTCCAAAATAAAAGAACTGAAATTTGACCACATGAATCACTGATGAAGAAAAATCAAGTCAAAAATGTTGGTTGGTTGAAGCTTCCAAGATACAATCTTGGGTCATAATGTGAAATTCGAGAAATTAGTGAGAGATTGGATTTCACTCAAAAGGAATATTAGTCTCAGACTTACCAGATCTACTTCACACTGTCTGCACATAATAATACATTCACTTTACAGGTTCTATCTAGTGGAAGATTTATAAATCTATTGTATAAATGCACATAAACCACTATATATATGTAATAACACTTTATCATATTCCTTGAAAACATCAGCAAACGAGCACTTTGGTCATTTGTTTTCCAATTAAGCGTATTAAAATACATAATACATAGCACATTTAATCTCTGAAGCAGATATTTGTTAAAAGAAATTGTAGATCATTGTTACCAATGGCTAGAACAAATGTCCATAACTGTTAATACTACTACTCCAAATACAAGTACTAACAGTTAATATACTACTGCTGCAGCTGTTAGTAATAGAAACCACTACCATCTATGGAGCTCTATAATAAACACTATAATCACAACTATATGGATAAATGAATGATGACAATTCAGGCTGGAGAGTAGCAGGACCACAGCAGCAGATCCAGAGAAAACCTGTGAGGCGAAGAAGCACAGAGCCTCCAGGGAAGAAGCCAGGTCGGTAACATGAATTTGCTGGGGCGTAAATAGAGGAGAAGAGGAGAGAGGAGGAGGAGCAGAGAGGGATAGTGTGAACAACAGTCATGCTACTTTTATATCACTTTCAGCACGAGAGGGACTCCGTTAAATGCTGCACAGCCTGGCCAAAAAAAAAAAAAAAAAAGCCCAATACTCATAATATTTCCTTGGACCACCATTATCTTTGAGTACAGGATGCAAGAACAGAAGCATTTTCATCAATTCAATTAGTTTAGGCACTATCACCTTTCCTTTTTTAATTCTGTGAACCAGAAAAAAAAAAAAAACAAGATCATAAAACTGTCATGACAGCATTGTACTGTAGGGACTAGGTTTGATGGGTAATCATTTCCCCCACCTCTCTTTTCACTGTGATGTACCCATCCCTTTGGAACAGGGTCACTTTGAACTCAGTTGATCACGTTACCTTTTTCCATTGACACACAGGTCGGTCTTTATGTTCAAACTGATGCTCATTGAAGAAATGAGAAGCTACAGTACACACTGCACCAGGATTAAACAACATGTTGCAGCTGAATTCTAATAATCACTGCAGAATTATCTGATGTTGATCTGAACTATTAGCTCAATAAGAACCAGGAGGAGAGCCTTTTTGTTGCAGAGCTGTGGGTATATTCAAGAATGTTAAAATGAGCGCTGCCACTTCTGACGACGACAAGCACCACTGCTTTTGTGCATGTGGCTCTGTCCAGGACCATATTTTGATATTTGCCATACTATAAAAAATATATATAACAAATAATAAAACCTCAGATCTGAACAATAAATCTGAAATAAGCAGTGAGGCTGACAGTGTGAATGTACCTTACAGATCTCCATTGTTTGTCTTCATAACTCCAATTTTACATGAAATTTAACCTTTTATCCTTATTTTAGCAATAAAACTCATCTACTTAAGTGTGCAATCTTATCTTGTATAATTAAAAAGAAAAAAAATCTGCTCATTTCATGTTTTTACTAGGTACATTGATGGAGCCAATTGAGAACAACTCAGTTTGGTTCTGTTGTCCTTACATCTTTGTAGCCTCCAGCACATCACTGATTGTATTGTCAAGACTTTGAGAGTGAAATTTCTTATAGTCACTCCAATCATATCACTGTTATACAACAGATTGTTTATATTTATAATTATGCTAATGGAAACAGTACTTTAACCCCAATGCTCAAACTATCCTGGTAACATGTATACATGTAGATGCTGAACAGATTAGTGTTCAGCAGCTCTGAAAGAAAATTCAAGGGTGGTTATCCATTTCAGTGTAGAAAATTTGCGTTTCATCAATACACTGTACTTTACAGTTTTTGAAACTCTGGCCCACAGCTAAGAGCGGGACAAACCCCAACACACATTAGTGCAGGAGTAGCGGTCAATCTAAACCCCCAGGACAGCACCATCATAAGCCATTTAAAGTTACAGGCCGAGTAAGTGGGTCAACATCATCCCAGCCCCAGCATGTATCGGGGGGGTGGGTGCATACTGTCTATTCATCTACATGGGTTCACACAAAGGACATAGGTTTCTTCTACAATGTAAATACAGGATTGCAGGAGACAAAACTTCATAGAAAAAAAGCTTTTATTTTACAAACATGACTTAGTACAGTCACAAGTCAGTACAGAACATGATTTGTATTAAATTAAATGCAGAGGGATTATAAGTGTAGCATTCACTGCGTAAATTTTGCCAGAAAAGTTTCTTCACATACATGTCTGCGACATCTGAATAGAACATACCAACAGTGCCCTTGGATCATATAGAGAAATATTTTCTACTCCCCCTGAACCAGATTTTTTTATAACAAAGTCATTTTCTTTAACAGCAACAGAAGTTTGTACAAAAAAAAAAAAAAAAACACGTACTGGGTAGATAAAAGGGGGAAAAAAGGTAGTTTGGAGACTGCTACTTTGGAGGGTCTGTGTTGATGCCATATTTTTCTTTTAGAAGCTTCAGCTGCTCCTCTTTCTTCTTTGTGTCCATTTTCTGGAAAGCCTGCAAAGGCACAGAGTAAACACACAAAACCAAATCAATTAGTATGTTTATCAAAGAGGGAATCTGTTTGGTACCAAAAACACATTTATCTGATATTTGGAAAATCCTGACTGAACGTACTCTGTTTGCATTGTAGTAGAGCACCACCAAGTAACGGTTGCAGACGTTGAAGCCTGACAGATGGTCGCAGGCGTTCTTGGCATCAAAAATGTCCTCATACACCACGTAGGCTGTTCCTCTTGTTTCAGGTGTATTACCCCTGAGAAAACAGCAACACAAAAGATAAAAAAAACCAGTTCAAATAACAAACAATCCAGTGTCACTGACCCCCATGACAGCATTCACTGGGATTTATACCAGGAGGGTTGGCCAAGCAGTAATGTATGGACAGCCTTACTACATTTTTGTTTACCCTTTCAAAACTATTTATGGTAGAAAGATGAATACCTTATTTTACAGGGAATAAGCCGTTCTAAATGTGTGATTGAAAAAAAAATGTTTTAACCTAATTTTCAGGTTTAAAAATGATTTTAAAAAAAACCCCTCTGTAACAGATTGACAGAAAATTAACATCTGTTTTCGACCACTTTATAAAACCTGCCTTATAGTGCAGTTCCAATTTTCATAAAACTGTAAAGCCTTTACTGTTGGTCCTCTAAGGGTGTCTATTTTGTGAAAACAGTTTCTATCTTCTTTTTTTTTTTCCAACAGACAAGAGCACAAAACAGCAAGAGATTTGTTAAGTGTTTTGTAACAGATGAACAGAAACATTATGGTAACATATGGACAAGTGAGAAAAATTACAAGTTTGAATTGTTTATTCAGCATAATTATTAGTTTATGCATTTCACATATAACATATACAAACTAATTTAATACATTTTAACATATATTTATCCCAGTTGATTAGATTTTTGTAATCACTGTAACAAGTATAGCATAAGGTTTTTAACTTAACCTTATCATGCATATAATATAGGTCCAATAGAAGACGATTAGAGTTATTCTTTAAATTGCAATGA
>JAQQZY010000017.1:23830925-23841465 GCA_030068375.1 Ostorhinchus rueppellii | reverse complement strand
TTTTTAACTTAACCTTATCATGCATATAATATAGGTCCAATAGAAGACGATTAGAGTTATTCTTTAAATTGCAATGATGGACAAAGAATACAAACATGAATTTATTATGCTTATAGTGCAACCTATGTATTTTTAAAACATTTTTCTAAAAAAAAAAAATAAGTCTTGTGGACACTAGAAGTGATATACATTTATTTGTTTGTTTTTTCCAAAAGGCAAATTTAAATTCATTTTGATCTACATGTTAACTTTCCCTTTGCCAGACCCCAGCATAACAATATTAAAGATCACCGATGACATCGCAGTGTACTAAAATAATTTGAATAAAGTTATGCCTTATTTTAGAACTAAGTTTTTCAGACACTCAACCATTTGATTGGAAACGTCTCAGATATACACACTTACGTCCTTATTTGCCGTATTGGTCCATATTTCCCAAAGATGTCGTACATTTCCTCTGCTGTTATCTTGTACGGCAGATTCCTGACATACAGGATTCTGTTCACCTCAGGAGGTAAACGAATCTGCAGGAGAAAACATATTTATATATTAAAGTAAAAGACGACACGATCACCACTGGTTCACTGCTGTTGGTCTAAAATAACACAAAGCACGTAATATCTTAAAAAAGAACAAGAACCAAAGATTTATCGACAACGAGACTATGTGGTAACACGGGGCTAAGACGAATTAACACTCAGATTCAAGCTGTACCCATACAGACCATATACCAGTTCAATTTGAAGATAGGTGTTATGTACATAAGATACTATTAAAAATACCATGTATGTACCGCTATCCGACTGAAAGTTTTATGGACAGTGACTTTTTAATGTTTTAGCTTCGTTAGCTAGCAACCTGCTAACAAGTTACCATTAGCATCAGCTTAGACAAACAAGTTAAGGAGTCATAAAATCCGTCAAATTTTACATCGGTCGACTTGCCCATACTTACATTGGCGCGTTTTGCTGCTTGCATAGCCATGATGAAATATTTGTGGTGCGGTAATGTGACTACTGGACAACAAAAAACGTAGCTCCTCAAGTCTTCTAAACGCAAAATGGCAGCAGTCGCACGGTGGTGACGCAGTTCCGGGTAGGGATGTGACGTTCCGTATTGAGGCTTCGAAGCGCATGTCCAGCCAGTGTTATGTGAAGCGCTGATCGAGGCTGACGCCCAAAGACTCGCTGGCCGACTGGTTCAGGAACTGTTTTGTGATTTGGCACCCGACTTGAAATAAATGGGACGGTATGAAGACCCTCCACACACACATTCTGCGGATTCTGACTGGCTGTGCGTTGACTATCAACAACGTTTGTGTGATTGATATGGAGCCAGCAGGAAAGAAAAGGATTTCCCCAGTGTGGGAGGATTTTGTTATCATTTCTCCCAATAAGATGTACATGTTATTTTCTGCAGAAATTATTTTTCATAAGGGTCATTCCAAAAAATTGGAGGACAATTTAGGCCTCAAATGCTTTGAAAAATGTACACATTTTTTCATAAAGTTTTGTCATGCATTTAATAAAACGAACAAACTAAGTAATAAACTATCGAATAATTGGATTTCTCTCGGTCAAGCATCAAACGTACATTTTTTATTCGATGTTTTATTTTTCGTGCACTACGCTTAATTGCAACCCTTTTATGAATAGTCAGGGACCTGAAAAATACATAAAAAGAAAAATCTATTAATAAATCCTCCCCCATTTAGTAAAGAAAGTCACATTTACATTAAATAATCATTTAATTTCAGATAAAACTTGAATTATATTGCTTTTAATTTAGCTTGCCCAACTTTTCCATTGTCACATACTTTTTAAAAACCAATTTCAGTATTTGATTCTCCTTTATGCATCAATTCATCCAGTTTATTAAAAGGTCAAGAGGTCAAACCCTCATCAGTTCAGAACATCATTCAAGATTATTTTGAGCAAAAATGACATGGTGACAGGGTTGAATGGACATAGTACTTTTAATTGTAGATCATAACATGGCTTAAATGTAACAAAAACACAGAAATTGCATTTAAAAACATCTTCTTTCATATCATTTGCAATGCTTGTAATTCAGTGGTTTGCATATTTCAAATAGGTTTTGTTGGAAGATCAATGAGTAGGAATGACATCCCAACTACCCCAGGTAGTTATTGCAAAGATTAAGATTAACTTTATTGATCCTCGTAGGGAAATGAGGTAATACTGACATATGCATCTCACCTGGTGGCAATAAAAAAAAAAAAAGTAAAATATTTAAAACAACAAAATTGTGGAAAATTATACATATATATTTGATTTTACTACAAATAACGCATTGTCCCTCCGGAGTAAAACTGAAGGAGATGCAACCCTGTCACTCCAAATTACAGTAATGGTTGAAAATCTGTGCTAATGTTAGCTTTTTGTCAGGAATAGATGCTAACTGTGGGATGTAAGGGTACTGTTAATGTCAAGGACATATTTGATTATACTAATAAATACAGAAGACTTTGAAGTAAGTTGTCTTATTCTGATAATATGATAAACAGGGTTTGTAAGAGTGGCACAAACAGTCAAGGCCGAAAAGATAGAAAAAATATGAAAAATAGATGACAGAACTTTGGTCTAGCCATGGTGTTAGAGGAAATGACATCATCAAACCCTATGCTGTCTCCTGTGACTATTTTATTCTGCGATGCTAAACGCATTTCAGTAACAGGGTTGCACACATGTGGGACACGCCTTTAGTGTATCGTTACTGTTATTTAAAATATGTTGATAATTAAATCAATTGTTTTAGCAGTTATAAGAGACATCAACAAACTCATACGCAAAGTGTATTTCTAATTTATATGAATGCTTATATTTGATATGCAAATTTGTCATAGAAGAGGGTGGAACAATGGGAAAAGGCCATTTTAGGAGGTGCTTGAGAAATGTTCGGCATTTTGAATAATATTTTGGAGCATATTTTAGTACAACTATATTTACATTTTGTCTCAAGACAGCAATAATTTTCACAACAAGTGCATGTGTTGGTGTTTTGTGCATAGATTGTTAGAATTTTTTTTTTTTTTGGTGGGACAGAAAATGTCCTCCAATTCTGGAATGACCCATAAATGATATTGATTGTGCAATGCAATTTATCTTTAGCTCTCATTACTTTTGCACAAGGTGAAGTGTCTGCCTTGTGCCAAGGAGTGGGAGTTCAACAACACCTCATCCATGCTTAAACATTACATGACTTTGCGTGAGAATAAGGATGACAATGAATGTGGATCAAGCACGTTCGCTGCCCACCCCCCAAAGTTACACATACACATTCACTGCTCACACCCCCCTGTAAATGATAGTTTCCATTTTCCAAAATTCCAGCATTTTTTATTCAAATAATGCTGCTCAGGGCTGCCAACAACACTCATAATGAGTATACAGACACTGTGACCTTATATTCCCTTTTGTGAGAACAGTTTTATACCAACACACACCAGGGTGAGTTACAACAATGACAAATCCTGGTTCACAGCTAAAGTCAGACAGCTGAGGCTGAAGAAAGAGGCTGTATATAGAAGTGGGGACAGAGACCGCAACAAAGAGGCCAAGTACAGGTTTAGGATGGAGGTGAAAAGTGCTAAACCACTGTACTCTGAGACTCTTCAACAGCAGCTCTCTGCTAACAACTCAGCCTCTGTATGGAAAGGGATTAGAAATATCACCAATTACAAGCCTAAATTACCCCTACTCCACTGACAATCTGCAAGTAGCCAACAGTTTGAATGAGTCCCATTGTTCTGTAACCTTTGCATCAGTTGGATCCATGTGTCTCTCCCTGCTTCCTGCCTTCTCCCCCCTCTCTTCCAGTCTCTCTCCCTCTCGCCGTCTTTTTCGCTTTCTTTTTTCTCCTCCTTTACCCTCTTTCTTGAACCCCATCCTCCAGGAGTCAGGATCTGCTCAAGGTTTTTTTAGCCTGCCAAACAAGGAAGTTTTTCCTCACCGCTGTCACCAGTCACAAGTGTTTGCTCCTGGAGGGTTCTATTGGGTTCTGTAAATTGGCTTGGAAGTCTGATTTCCAACGGCTCTATATGTAAACTGTCATAATAAAGATAACTTTTATGATTTGGTGCATTAGAAATAAAATTGATTTTATTTTTACTGCATGTTTCTTGCCTACTTTATGTGTGCACCAAACTGTTGAAGCAAATTCCTGGCAATGTGAACCCTGTTTACATGGCTCTAAACATGATTCTGATTCTCACCATCATAGACTAATACGTGCATTGCATACTTCTTTATTTTGCTGACAGTTTCATTCACAGGCTTTTTGCAATATATCACACACTTCAAATTGATGTCAACAGATATTTTTTTGCATGTTATACAGTGTTTGTCCAGTAGATGACCCAGTAGAGCAAATTAAGCCTCAAGAAGCTGGTCTGCCCATCACTACTTCCAGCCCTCCGAGGAGACTGTACATGGCGTAGCACGTTACAGTGGCGTCCTCTTCAGGATGACATGGCTCATGAAACCAAACACATCTGATCCTTAGTACAAACAGGACATAAACATCCTAAACAGATGAGTTTCCACAGAATAAAAGATCCTATTTTATTTTATTTTACAGAGCAGATAGTTTCAATTATTAATGCAGGAAATACACAGTTCCAGGGTTGTGCTTCATTGGACACAGAAATAAAAGAGATCCATCATTAATGTTTGTAGAAAGGCCTTTGTTTGCTTCCTTGTAACTTTTCACAGTAAATCTTAATGGAGTAAGCATTTGATTTTAATTTATAATAGATATACAGTCAATATAAAGAAAGTTCATGTATTTCAAAATAATGTACTTAATCTAAGAACTAACATTAATGTTGTTGTATTTTATTATTGTAAAAATGGAAAAAATGATGAACATTGAAAGACAAAGCCCATCCAATGACAGACTCTAGCTTCTGGACCTGTTACTGGTAATAGTCTGGTCTGGATGTTTTTCTTCTTTGCTCTGGGGCACATAGTGTTAATTTTTTGGAATGTGGAACACAGCACTAGATCAGTTATTGAGTAGTCAAATGTGTGATCTATTAGGCATTAAAACATATTTATCTGACATTTGTAAAAATCCTATTAACCCTTTGCTCTGACCATTCCTAAGGGATACAGTAATGTTCATACGTAGTCTGTGTTGTAAAAGAGGACCATCAAGTAACAGCTGCAGACATTGAATCCTGGCAGATTTTAACATGTCTATACAATATCTACTGTATATACGTAGGCAAGGCAAGTTTATTTGTATAGCCCACTTCAGGACAATTCAAAGTGCTTTACATTAAACATAAAAGCATCACAAGAGAGGCATGAAAAGAGAAAGTTAAAAAATAAAATCTAAAAACAAAAAAACCCAAACAAAAATGTAAATGAAAATAGACATTAAAATCATCAGCCATAAAATGTGATTTTAAACTTAATTTTAGACATTATTTAAGAGTTTACAAGGAAGCTGCAGTAAACAATAATGTTTTTAGACTTGATTTAAATGAGCTGACAGTTTGAGCAGACCTCAAGTATTCAGAAAATGTGTTCCACAGGTGAGGAGCAGAAAAACTGATTGTTGCTTCACTTTGGTTCTTATTTTGGAAACACACACTAAACCTGTCCGTGATGACCTCAGGGGTCTGGATGCTTCCTAGGGAACTAACAAGTCTAGGATGTATTACAGTCCAAGGCCATTCAGTGTCTTGTAAATCAGTAGTAAGATTTTGAACTCTATTCTTTGACTCACGTATATAATAAGATGTATGTACAGTGTTTAAGTTAAATCGTCCATAGGTGGGAATGTGAGAGTGAATGGATGTTCGCCTGTATATCTCATCACAGTGATGAATTGGCAAAACATTCGGGGTGTATCCCACCTTTTCCCGTTGGTAGCCAGGTAAGCTTCAGCACCTGGTAACTCTGGACGGATGAATGGACAGATGTTGATCTGAACTGTACCAACACATGCATGACTTGTATTTGAATACTGTTTATTCATACATTTCAAATTCATATAAAACAAATGAACAAATTTGCATTTGTGTTTTGTTTTGCATTTGGATGGGGACATTTGTATCTCTGTTAAAGATTCAAAATATTTATTGTCATGTGTACAGTAAAGAAACAGCTTTCCATGTACAATGAAAATCTTACTTTGCCTTCCACACTGAATCCACAAGAATTTAAAATGAGTATAAAAGTATAAGTATAAAAAAAAATGTATAAAATAATTTAACTAGGAAGTTCTGCAACCAAAGCAAAGTAGCATTAAAAAATGGCATGCAGGAGAAGAAGAGCATAAAAATAATATAACTCCAATTACTAAGAGAAAGACATGTATTTACATAATCTGTTGTGAACTGTTTGGGACACTGTGAAAATGTGCTGTGAAAAGACCCATGACTTGAATTAACAGTGATGAGTGCTCTCAGGTTTGTCCTAGTTCTGATGAGTCCTGGCTTCTTGTTACCTCAGTCTTGAACATCCTGGACCAAATAGCTCTGACTTTTATATGTTGATACTCTCCATTGAGATAGTCATATTAAATGATCAAAACCCCACACTGCACTGGGGTGTAAGTCCCTCTTTTATAGTATATGCTGTCCTGTCTCACAAATAATAGACTGGACTTTGCACTGATATCAATTCATGAGAAGACAAGTTCAATATGTCGTAAATAATAATAAAGACATGACTGACATCTTGCATGTGATTAAACATATCACCACTTGATGTCACTATTGTTATCAGACATTTGGCCACACATTTGGCCACAGGGGTGGTGGTCTCAAGCACTACTTGAAACACCAATTTAACTCATAAAGACCCAAACATCTATTGGCAACCAAAATTATCTACTGATCTTAAATGTTTAATACCTATTGATCAATTAATCATATCAATACATATAAATAACTGGTGTAAAATACAGTAGTAGTAGTAGTAGTAGTAGTAGTAGTATCACTAGATGAACAGGCCATAGAGAGTTGAGATGCTGTTTCTCTCACACCTTGTTAAATTCCATGCATTTAAAAAAAGAGGTAAAATAGAATAAGAATAAATAAGTGGAATAAACTAGAGCAGAATATAAAGTAGATATGTCAGTCTATTTACAGTAGCAGCAGTAGTGCAATACAGTAATGGTTATGAGGTGAGGAGGTGCATAGTGAAACTAAACAGCAACACACGTGCCGACAACAGCAGATAGGGTAATAGTGCAAAGTTTATAATAAAGTGCAGAAATTTATATCAAGACAAAAAGACAAACAGATTTTCTGAGGAAAGGATGTCTTTACAAACTAGCATAGGCTCTAACATCCCCACGACCCTCACAAGGATTAAGCATTTCAGAAAACGGATGGGTGGATGTTGTTTTTATCACGTCAACAGTGACAATAAAGGACTGTCATGCTGAGTTTGCTCATACTAATAAATACTGACATAATATGCATTACAGAACTTGCAGCCCTTTGCCGTATACTCTGCAATGGGGAAGGTGTTGATAAAAATACATATCTGATGCAACACTGTCCTCTAAAACCTATTGTAAAACACTTAAACAATACACTACACCAATTCATTCATTAATTTTAAGATTCTGTCTTAACCCCATCATGCTCAGAGCCACCTGCGGCATCCCAGTAGATTTAATTCAATAATTGCATCAGCTTGATCTTTACAACTTGTGGAGGTTGGACTATATGAGCAGGCTGTGGGCCAAAACAGATACCACCGTGTTTTAATATGAAACTGTTTATCTGCGTGAGGGGTGGAATTGGAGTAGCTGTGGTTCCGGGTCACGGGGCAGAGGTGAATCACATTCGTTTGCACACGCGTGATATCAGCATGTTAATGTCTTGTTAAACTAACTGTCAGTTACTGGTGTGTGTTTGCCGTGGAGTGTCTAATTTTCTTCACTAAACTTTTATCGAAAGCACAAAACAAACAAAAGCATCCACATTACAAGAAATACGCCGAAAGACGGCGAATCTGTTTTGTCCTGACTGAAGAGTTTAGCTAGGCGGTGTAGTTAGCTCCGCTAATGTTAATCCGGACAAGTGTTAGCAACTTCAGAAACGCCGTAGGATCGTCAAGAAACTGGTGAGTACTGTGTGGAAACATGACCTTGAAGAAATTTTGTTTGCTACAACAGAAAAACAAAGCTGTACAGCTGATAAACGAATACATAAATTGATCGAGTTAAACTAGCAGGGTTGTATTCGAAACAAGCGCTTGTAATGGTTAAGTCTAGGTCAAGGCTAATTTGGCATCCTTTGAATAGACTGAAAACGCAATTGTAGGTATAACTTTTTTTTTCAAGCTAGCTACTGAACGTTTTATATAGTGATCGTCATTTTGGTCGATAATTGGCTACTAAATCTATTATTTTGCCTGTCTTAGCTTTTAATTTGGGCCAAAATGTAGTTGAATATGACTGAACTACAACAACAACAACATATTTATCTATACGTTTTGAGCTATCCAGGACTTTGGAACTAACTACCATTATTGTTCACTATTTGACATAAAAACAAGTTCTGGTAGCGTCACCTGTGGCGGATCGGAACCCCTTTAGGAAAGATGTCTACATATTGTTTGCTCGCTCGGGCAGGCTAGCAGATCGACCAGAAGCAAGCCTGTGAGCCATTCAACCTTCAAGTGTTTCTCCTCTTAAACCCAAATAAATGATTTAAAATCTCTGTAAAACTCGATAAATCTTCTTTGATGTGAACCTGCCACTACACCTCACAACCCACCATTATAATGAATGGCAGTATAACACCTGAGCAAACAAACTTGGACAGTCATATTGAGAGATTTAGGCCTTTCAGTTCGACAGGTGAGGATACTTAGGGGATAGTTTGGGAATTGTCGGTCCAATTTCTTTGCCCTCAGGTTAACTTGCTCCCAAACTTGCTCCTACACGTTTTCTTTCGTAATGAATTTGATAATATTTACAAGGCTGACACACATGCCATCAATTTAAGACTTGTAATGCAATTACTTTCCTGTCTTTTTTTGTGCTTAGAAGTGTAAAATGCCATGCTTTAACTTCATCAGTCCGCTGTCTTGTAAAAATTTAAATTGGACAGCCAAGGAAAAAACCCTGTGTGCCTAAATCTTCCAATACATTGTCAAAAATATTGATTTGAATTAATAGGCAAACTGCAATGTTTCCCAAAGAGTCCAACTGTATCTGTGGTGCATGTGTGGGGGTAAAATAGTATATTGTCATGCCTTCTTGTAAACATTCTTTATTGAATTACAATTGCTGGTGCTAATTGAAAAGATGAAATGAAAGACCGTGTGCATGTGTGCAACCTGTTTTTTTTTTTTTTTTTTTTTAAATGATTTGACTAAAAAAAATGCAAACTTTTTTACATCTCACTGTTGAGATAAATTTACACAGTAACAATCACAGGTAATTAACTTTCAATTCTACCATCATGCGTTCTTAGCTGCACTGTTTTATCTCATAGATTAATTATGTTTTGTCAGTGTTGGTGCTTTGCTGTGTCAGTGTATCAGTCCTGAGACCATATATGACTTCAGTAAGAAAATTGACATTTGGTCTCAGAGTTGACTGGGTGAATGTGAACAGACTCACAGTCAAACAGATCAACTTCTGTAATAAATATAGATACACACAGAGCACCTGTTGGCTACAGATAATCTGAAGTCTATAGTGTCAGTAGAAATAACATTCACGTTTTATAAAAGACCAACATTATAGTGGTATTACTCTCTTGGTTTCAGTGCCAGCTGGTTCAGTTGTGCGTTTTATGCACTGGTATACACATATTTGTATATTGTAAAATGTAGTTTGTGTGTTTAGTGTCATTTTCATCTCAGTGAAAATTCAATTCAGATTATTAGACATGGTTCAGTAACACTGTTCACCACAGTACGTTTGGTTCATTTTAAGATAGTGACAGAGGATAGAATATGGTAGTGCTCTGGAGTGTATATCATTAATAAGAAACACAGAACTGTAAATGTTGCTTACTTTGTCTGTTCAGTATGGCAAAGATTTACTCTTTGGAAACACCTGAACCCTCTGTAAACTTGGAAAAACATCCTGGTGATTAGGGCTGCATAATATTGGCAAAACTTGCAACATGTGATACAGATGTACAACATTGCTATAACAATAATATTGCAATATTTCTCGCTCACCTAAAGAAATACCAAGAAAAGTGTTCCTTAACAATGTTAAAGTGAGCCAATTATATGCTGACTCAATTATTTAGAATTGAAGACAAAATACTGAACTAATTCAATCAGTTACACAATTCTATCCAAAAACCTGGTGACGTCGCTACCACCGACACAAACATAGTCAAATATTTCAGAATTTTATTCACATATATAACAATGTGTAAATTAAAGCCGCAAGCGGCGATAAAGGGCCCTCGCACCTGCGGCTAGAGGTGGGGCATATCGTCACCCGATCCAGTCGTCCTTTTCTTTTTGTCCAAGTCAGATGCACAGCCCCATCAAGTTTCAGGCAAAAGGTATGCATATATACCACA
>JAQQZY010000017.1:23803354-23814864 GCA_030068375.1 Ostorhinchus rueppellii | reverse complement strand
CAGGCTGATATTTGGGAAACATTTCAACAGAGGTCAGTACTTTCCGCTAATTCAGGACTAATTTTTTCTGAAGTAGATCATATTATCTTGTTGTCCTTTTATTACCTCCACCAAGGAGGTTATGTGGTCGCCCGAGTTTGTGTGCGTGTTCGTTCGTTCGTTCGTTCGCTGCAGCAACTTCAGCCGGCCACAAGGGGGCGGAGGTCTGTACTCTCCGAGTGCTTTTCTAGTTTTGATTGTAAGTACTTGCAAGTTGGATGCATCGTGTGCACTACACAGCAGGAGGCGCATGCTACGGTGCAGCAGAGTTTTCACATTTAAACAGAGGCAGCAAGAATCACTAGACCTCCATCAACAACGCCACATAAATGAGTGTTTTTGTACCATAGAATAATTTTGATCATATATAAATCGTCACTCATGCATGCATGCAAAAAAAAAGATTCTTAATTGCTCTTGGGGGCCCCCTAATGGCTGTGGGGCCCTAAGCAGGTGCTGAGTTCGCTTATGCCTTGGGCTGGCTCTGAAACCCCCCCATATCCCTCTAAAACAGGGGTGTCAAACTCATTTTAGTTCAGGGACCACATTCAACCAAATTTGATCTGAAGTGGGCCGGACTAGTAAAATAATAGCATAATAATATATAACTAATGTCAACTCTAAACTTTTCTATGTGTTTTAGAGTGAAAAAAGTTAAATTATGTAATGAAAACGTTTATATCTACAAACTATACTTTCAAACAATGTGAATAATACGGACAAACTGAAAAAATAAGTGTCATTTTAACAATATTCTGCTTCAATTTATCGTTTACAGGTACATTATAACTTTTAGATCACAGTGGATCTAAAAATATGCAAAACATTCAATAATAGATAATAATATTGTTAAAATTGCACTTTTGTTTATAGTTCCTCAGATTATTCATGTTTTGCAAAGTTATACTTTGTTTTGGTGTAAATACATGAAAATGTTTACAGTGTTGTGAGTATTTATTGGATATTATGGTACTATTTTTCCCATTTGACCCACTTGAAATGGAATTGGTCTGAATATGGCCCCTGAACTAAAATGATTATTAATATCTTAGTTTAATTTTCGTATTTCACATCTCAAGGGCCGGACTGGACCCTTTGGCGGGCCGGATTTGACACCCCTTCTCTAAAACGTACACACTGAACTTTAAGTTGTTTAGGATCACTGCTCTTGGTTATTCTTCATCATTGACCATACTTGTGTGTTGGTTTTTATTTGACACCATGCAGTAATAATAGTGTTCAAATGTGCACGTATGCTTTATGATGTATTTTAATATTTAGGACCCCAGGATTATCAACAGTCAAATGGATACCCATAAACAAAAAGTGCTGATCTAAACTAGCTCTATGTAAATGCACCTTTTAATGATGTAAATATTTAATTCATGTATAAAAAAAGGACCCATAAAAAAATAATAAAATGGCAAAAGACAATCCAAAAATCAGCCAGAGATGACGGTTCATTTGGGATGTGAAGTTGTAATGTTACGATTGTTAAAAACACCGACTGTCTCCAAATGTATGGACTATAATGAAGTCATTTTAATGAACCTGGTGACATGTTGAAATACGGTGCTAGTGTGTCTTTTCCTTAAACCCTGTTGGCAGTCATCCAGGTTTGGGACTCTGTCACTGGACATTAACACAAGACGTCTGAAGTTCTGGGGCCAAACACTAAAGATCCCGAGTGAGTCAACTCAGATTGTTCCCTGCCTGCAGGATGAGGACAAGCTCGCTGCAGGAGACCGAAGCTGTCTTCGTGTCTGCTGGTGCTACCCATGTGAATCAAAAAAAGGACAATTAGGGGCTTATTAGGGTCTCAGGGAGATGTACATCACGGGGCGTCTGCTCGCCTGCTCGGCCCCAGCTCCGGGCCGCTGCCATAGCTCAAAACAGTCGGGGGCATTGTCTCACCTAATTACGCTGAAACCAGGGGCCCCTTTTTGTGTTGCTACTGCCATGCCTGTCCGATTCCCTTCTCCTGCCTAACTGCTAGCCCTTGTCCACTGTGGAAGTGTGCTAATTAGACAAGAAATGGGCCCAAGTAATTATGTCAATTCTTATTACCAGTAACCACATTGAGGAATATTAGTTTGCCCAAAATGTTTCAGTGTTGTGGGCCTCTCTCCCACTCTTTCCCAAAGCATTTCCCTCATTATGCCAATAACACATCTGTGCATGCAACAGGGGAATGTGGCACACACAAGTCAGAGTCTCCGGCAAACTTCAGAGCATAAATAGATGCACTCATACAGAAATGGAGACTATAGAACGGCAGTGGCATGAAGTTATTGCCCTAATTAATGCTTTGTGCCCACAGAGCAAACTGTTGAATTGCCAGTGTGGCACATTGTTTGCATTGTGAGAGCCTTTTGTTTCTTCACCTTAATAGGATGTTTTGATCAACGGCTGTTTGGTGACCCAGCTCTTCTTCTTAAAGGCCGAGCTCTGGGAAATGGCAATTAGCTAGATTAGAAGAGCCAGTTCTGGACCCTCAAACAAAGAAAAATACATCAGACAGAGCGAGCTGAGCGTGGTTCACACTGACCAAGTCTGTTGCAGCTAAAATCAATATATTTTTAAAGAGATGTACTCAATAAAGGATCATTTGTTTCATCATTATTATTGTTGTGATATCTTCATTCAGACATCATGGATCGGACTGTTCCATGTACATGTTAGTGGCAAAATGCATAATGTTAAATATAATATTTGATCTCATTTCTGGTTTGTGGAAACATCAACACACAGGAGCCTCAGCCAAGTCTAACTGAGCCTTTACAATTAGCTGATTTACGACTCTGCAGAACAAAATACAACAACTAATGCGGATGGATGGATTAATCAGGTTAAGACATGCAGAGACACCACAAGACATTACTGCCATAAAGATACAATGATAACACTTTAGCTTAATGTGCAAGCTACATTGTGAAATCCGCCTAAACACAGGATTGCCATGTCATACTTCCACAAAAAGGATAAAGAAACACACTTAATTTTCTGGTATGGTAGCAGTGTATTTTGTCTAAAATACAATGATCTGGGCTGAAACTGCATGTGTTCCCATATATTCACAGGTAAAATCACACACACTGTTGCCTGTAATGTTGTTTTTAGACACATTCTTCTTTTTATTCCAATTTACACACATCAGAAATCACCTTGAATGTTTGGACCAATGAGTTACAGTTACACTTTATCTATCATGAATAAACCACATTACTACTATAATTTCATGAGATGTATGAATATTCTATTCCAACTTCATGGACAACAATTTACCTGCAAGTGTTATGAAAAGAGAGTTAAATGCTTTATTGCACAGACTTTTTTTTTTTTTTTAACCCAAACTAAAATAAAAAAAATAAATGATTAAAATAGGGTGAAAGTTAAGAAATGTTCTTTTTTCTGTTTCAGTTTTGATGTTAATTTAACACATTGTCCCAATTTTTTCTGCTTCGAGGTTAAGGCAAGCTATAAATCATGAAATATCAGGGTTAAAAGCTTTTTTTTCATGTTATTTCAGGTCTATGTTTGTATCTTTTTGCAGAAGAGTCCCCATAGTGTGTGTGCGTGTGTGTATAACCTCATTAGCATAGCTATTTGTGTATGGCATTGATCTCTTCATTCAGCGCTAATGAAATGTCTCTCTAATAGCTTCTCATGAGATGTTGAAGGTAATTTAAGATGATTTAGACCTCTCTTTCGGTATTTTCATATCAGGGCCAGAATTTAATCTGTCTTTTGGAACACATTAAATGGCTCAAATTGATTATATATGTTAATATTTCCGTAGTTAAGGTAGTATTTTAATCCATATATAGTCTGTGCTATACTTAATTTCCTGAGAGGATAACACTTTATGCTTGTCGAGTAACGATTTGCAGGAAACAACAAAGAGCCTAATGGAAGACGTGAGGTGAGATGCGTCCTGATCATATCTCAGATTACAAAGTAGCGGTAAATCTGTGCTGGGTTTGACCGTGGGACAGCCTGACGCACGGCGCGCGGGTGCCAAACGCTCCCACAGGAACCATCCGTTTATTTATATTCATCGCCACATGTCCCTTTGATACGGCTGCATCCAGCGCGTCCTCTCATCTCCATAAACTCTCCTCCGCGTAATTATCCGCCCAGATGTCCGAAAGTGTGCCACAAATTATCTCCGAACGATTTGAAGTCCACAATAATTGAATAATAGCTGATTAGAGAGGATTAGGTTTACAGAAACAGAGAGGAACATCTTAGTATTTCCACTTCGTTTCACAATTCAGTGAGTTTGGAATTGTGCTGAGGTTTATACTCTATTCCCACTGTGATAAATGAGTGGGAAGAGAAGCAGCAGATAATTTCCACTGACATCCTCAGTCTGGAACTTGCACTTTCAGAGTCAGATTTTTGCGCAAAAGCAGTGCGTCATCCACAAAACAGTCAGGAGGTAAATAAATCTGTTGCTGGTATGTGCTCCTCTGTTTGTCTCATATTTAATTGCCACCCTCGTGTGTCCTAAATACTGTGAACTGGGACATTGTATTATATATCATGTGACCTGTCAAGGAAAAAAAGCTTAATAACCTATCAACAGATGCGCAGACTGGCACCAAAGACAAAACACTTACTGCGCAAACCCAATTAGAATATGCAAATCACTGTGCGGGTTTTATGGGACGTTGAGGATAAAGAACGAGTCTAACGGATCAATCAGTTCAAAATAACATCTTCAACTGATAAATCAACCCATGGATGAACTGGCTTTTGTTATTTTATGGTGTTTCTGATAACAGGAGGATGAATTTTAGATGGCAAAACGGACAAAAACACTCAACAGTAAGCATAATAATAATAATAATAATAATAATAATAATAAAGCATGCCACAGTTATTACTATTACTCCAAAAGTATTAATATTCTGCCTCTTGTAAAGTAAATTCAATCTAAAGATACAGCTTTTTCCACTTTTGCGCATCTTTTACGCGCAGAAAAAAATAAATGTAGCATTAAAGCAAACTGCAAATTAAGGAATAAATTAAATTTCTAGACTTAAATACACACGTACATCCACACAGAGGCTGTCATCTGTCTGTTATTTCATTTAGGGTGCCTTGGTTTGATGAATACTATTGGGTTTTGCGTTTTGAGTGCAATAGTAACATTTTAAGCTACACTCAATTTAAATAACCAACCTATTTATGCCTGTGATTATTTCATATGAAAAGCTTGTGATGGATGCTGTAGTTTTTCCTCTTTTCAGTTCTGACGTGGAGGACAAATGTGCTGCAAATTAAGCTGATGTTGCTCGACTTGAGGGATTTATCCAGTTGGTTGGATCTGTTTGAGAGGTGACTGGGAATCAGATGATCCGAGTCAAACACACCAGGTTTAGGGGGGAAAGTAAACCCAGCTGGTCAGTGATAAAAAACCACTGTGTTTCTCTTTCTCAGACAGTTCAGTGCGAAAAAAAAATAATGATGATGAAATTATAGGATATAAAACTGAACGGTTTTTGTTAGAAAATGCAAACAGGCCTAATTCACTCCCACAGTTTAGATGGTTTACGTAGAGTCCACATGAACATCCAGTTTGTCATAAAAATGCTCAGACTTAAGGAAAGGCCCTTCCACATAATCAGGGTTTTATTAGCTATTTTCGTATCAGTTTGCCAGAAGCTGCATTATTTTCGGTGAATAAGCTTCGTGGAAACTTCTTCTGCAGTCTCCTGCTGTGATTGGCTGACGCCTGTTGCCTGTTAAATAAGAGGCGCAGGAGAGAGGGGGCTCAGAGCGCACCCACGGAGCGTCACGCACATTGCACCAGGGACTCAGCTTTTTGGAAAGACTGGGAGACAAAAGTGGAATCCCTGCGCCATGACGGGAAAGGAGGGAGTTGTGCTTTCAGACACTGAAAATAAACAGAAACCCGCCTCTCAAACCAGCGTGATCCACGGGGGATCACAACAGCCGCCTCCGGTTTGGAAGATGGGCCCCACGGTGCACCGACGCACCGGCTTCGGGATCCAGGAGCTACTCGGCCTCAACAAGGAGCCGCCGGCGGTGCCCAGGCGGCCGCTGGAGTCTCTGCCGCACAGGGCGCACGTCTTGGCCGCTAGGTCGGCCCTGGGCCACGGGGCCCTGGGGGTCGGCATGGGTTTACTGGGACCAGAGGGAATACACCCGTTTTACAGTCAGCCGGCCTTTCTGGAGGTGCTGTCAGAGGCGCAGAACGTTCACCTGCAGCCGCTGCACAGGACGGCGCACATGGACGCACGGATGGACGCACAGCACTCCTCCAGCTCCGGTGAGTGTCCAACACTCTGCTGTTGGTGCAGAACAGGATGAACACCAACAAAACATTTTCACTCTGGTTTTCAGCCGCTGCGCTTTTGAAACACAAATGTCACAGTGACAGGAATAATGTTCTGCAACGAAATATGGATCATCTAATGATTATCCCACTCATTTTATCATCCTGATTTTTTTTTTTGCAGGATGAAATGTTGAATTTTGATTCGACATTTCATTCTAAAATGAATAAAAAGCTAAAATAGGAAAAAATAGTAAAACCTTCATTATCTTCAGCTGAGTTTTGTTTGATTTTATTTCTTCTTCTTCTGCTTCTTCTTCTTCTTCTTCTTCTTATTATTATTATTATTATTATTATTATTATTATTATTATTATTATTATTATTAATGATAATAATAATTATTATTATTATTAACAATGATGACGATCAATCAATCAATTTATTTAAATAACTTTTTTTTTTTTTTAAATCCGGGGTGTTATTTTATGTTCATTGCTGTGTTTCTTTTCAGATTCTGATGACATGAGCCTCTCCTCCGGTGATAAACAATTCTCAAAATCATCAATGAGTCAAAGCAAGAAACGAAAGAAAAGACGACACAGGTAATAATAATAATAATAATAATAATAATAATAATAATAATAATAATAATAATTATAATTATAATAATAATAAATAATAATAATCTGTATGGATGCAGACGTGTGCCATTTAAACACGATCTGTATTATATTTGTCAGAATTATAATTAAATATAATTAAGGCCTTCCCCTCATCCATAATAAAAACCTCAAGATGCATTAAATAATGTCATCAGTTTTTTAAAGTGTTATTATTTTTTTTACTGTGGTGTTCAGGTGTAGAAACCATGCATTTGTAAAACAGTTTAACAACGCTGTTTGTCTGGCAAAAATAGTGTTACTGAATATTTTTGATGACCATTTAAAATATCACTAATATGTGGTTTACTTTTAATAAAACAATGACAAAATGGTAAATGTTGTTGACATTCTATTTTTCCAGACTCATTTTATTTAATCTGTCTTGTTTTAATTAAAGAAAACAATCTTATGATCTTAAAATTATGTTTTGGGAAAAATGTGAAAGATGTAAAATTGGCTCTAAAAGAAAAACATGTATTAATAATTAAAACAAATAAAAATGAATATATGAAGACACTTATATTTTATTTTTCCTCTATAGAACTATCTTCACATCCTATCAGCTGGAGGAGCTGGAGAAAGCCTTTAACGAAGCCCACTACCCTGACGTTTACGCCAGAGAAATGCTCTCCATGAAGACAGAGCTTCCAGAGGACAGAATACAGGTGTGGAAAAAAGTCTGTGCACCAACCAAAAATAATCTATACATTTAAAAAAATAATAATAATAATATTGAAAAAAAAAAATACCCATTACACACATGATGAACATCATGCTTTAAAAGAACTAGCACAAAAACAGCATCTTCTTCGAATTCTATTTCGTACACTCGAAAAAAATGAAACACTTGACTGGAATTACATTTATTTTGTCAACAGGTTCCATGAAAGTGTATGATGTTAGTTAAAAGCAAAAATATGAAGGTCATGTAACTAAGTACTATTTTTGTTTTTAATGAACATCATACACTTTCATGGAACCTGTTGACAAAATAAATTAAAGTCAATGTTTGATTTTTTTTTATTTTTTTTTTAGTGTATTCACCAAAATGATAAGAAATTCTCAAAATAAGTCTTTAACACGATGAAAAATTTAGCAATAGCCAAACAAAGTGATAAAAGTCTGATTTTTGCCGAACTATTGGGACATGTCTGTGTAAAGTGGAAGCAGAGTGGGCCAGGTGAAGCCTCATCATCTGCACAATGGCCTGTTCTCTCACATTAGCAGCCAATTCAGCCTCTCACAGTAATTAGTTAATTGAAGGGAACTTCTCACCTCTTTCCCTGCAGAGCCGAGCCACAGCCCTGAAAATGAAATGATAACTACATTGAAATTAATTAGCACAGGTCAGTGGGTGAGTGTGGGATCTGCCTGGCTGCTATGAGCATTTTAATTTCCCGTGGTATTTGAGCGCCTGTCTCTCATCGATCAGACCTGGAAATTAACTTATTTTTCAATCAGCCTCTATGCCCTGGGGGTCACCTCTCGCAGGAAACACTTATGTGAAGACACACACACACTCGTGCACACACACGTACACACGCCGCTGCTGTCAAAAAGCATGATTGCTCATCTGAGGCCCGTCTTTTTATGAGATAGAGGTTATCATCAGATCTACCTGAATAGCTTTCCAGGCTCAGCTTTGATCGTTTTTAATTCCATGTGTGTGAAATACACTTACACTCAGACACAATCAGAACCAATCCCTGCAATCTCATCCTGCCTCCTCTGCCATTTTAAGATGCTCATTTTTCCTGTTTTCCTCATCCATATTCACAAGCCTGCTGAGGGTATTACAATGTCTAGTGCGGTGGAAATCAATTTAGGCACTTGAAGGTGTAGAATAATGTACAAGCACAGAGAAAATAGCATCCTCCAGATTAATTACAAAACAGAAATATAGTGTAAATACTGCATTTTGGAAGCCTATGTTACACACACTACATAGGGATGCCGTATCAGTTCCAGCTGAGGCCAATGTAATAAGAAAAGAGACAAAAGAAGATGAAATCAGTCCATTTACACAAGCAAAACCTGGTATTTTAAACCTCCAGCAGATGTCATTGTAACTCTTCTTCACCCGGGTCTAAACAGACAGGGGTGCTGTTGTAATAAAAGCAGTGACTAGAGACATGAAGTAGGAAAAAAAAAGAATATGCAGCTGTAACTGTGATGAAATGAAATGCAGTATTGTGTTCTACTTCAGGAGATGCTGCAGAAACACACCCATCACTCCCATGTGTCTCTGTCAGCATCATATAATTCTGTTTTGTTTGGTTTTTTTCCTCTCTACAGGTTTGGTTTCAAAACCGCAGAGCCAAGTGGAGGAAAAGGGAGAAGTGTTGGGGTCGGAGCAGTGTGATGGCGGAGTACGGCCTATACGGCGCCATGGTCCGCCACTCCATCCCCCTCCCCGAGTCCATCCTCAAATCAGCCAAGGAAGGCATCACAGACTCCTACGCTCCATGGTTATTAGGTACGTTCACAAGAGAAAATTACATTACAGAAGTTTTTCCCTTTTTTTTTTTTTTGCTTTTAGATTTTGGATTAAAAAACACTAATATAAAACTATAAAGGGGACTTCTTCCAGTCCTCTTGGTTTAATATAAATGACCACATAGTTTAAGAGAATATTAGAAATATCCGAAATGTTTCAAGTCAGACAAAAAAGAAAGCAACTGTGGCAATTTCTATACAAAGATATTTTATTATGATTTTATTTTCTCTGTATTTTCTTTACAGATATGGTTTATTATGATCATTTGATACAACGAGGCTCCAAAATAAACCCAAAAAGACCCAAACATCCACCATCTACCAAAATCATCTACTGATATAAACTGTTTAATCCCTGTTGATCCACCAATCCATGTAAAATGTAGTTTGTCGTCTTTTCATGGTCATCAGATATGACCCATTTGGACGTTCAGAGGCTATGTAGTTACCGTGGAAACGCTGTTACCTTCTAGGACATTGATTCACCAGTGAAACCCATGGAGTTTGATCAATGACAGTGGATGGAGACACTTGGTTTATGTTCAGTTAGTGATAGATTTTGCTGAAAAACTCATTTTTTTTCAGTTTTCTGTATTTTTGATAGAATAATCTTCAACTTTACGCTGAGCTTTTATGAACATCTACATGATTAGGAAATGAAATGTTGGAAAATACCTGATTTCCACTGAAAAAAAACAAAACAAAAATATAAAATACAGAAGATAATATTACAATAAATGGTGATAAACCAATTAAGGATGATTAAATATGGAGGAAAATTAGATTGGGAACTGCCATAAATGTCACACTGGGTTCTTATGGGTTAAACTTGTTATCCTTAAAATGTGAATATTCAACATGTCATAGTGGCCTTTACTTTAATATTGTATTGTGATATTATAGGTGAATGAATATTGTAATTGTAGGAATATTGTAATTTATTTTTTGTTGTCTTCGGGCAATAACATTAGGCAAATCAGTTGGATATTACACAGTAACTATGCAGCCTAACAACAAAATTGTCATTTAAGTGTTTTCTTACAGCTCATGGTCTACAACAGCCTCACCAAAAAAAAAAAAAAAAAAAAAAAAAAAACTTCCATAGCCTACACTGTAAAAAGTAAAGCATTGAATCAACTTAAAAATTTTTCTTCAATAGGTCACAAAAAAAAAAAAAAAAATAGTTGAGTGAACCAAATTAAATGACATTAAATGTAATTTAATTTGGTTCACTCAACTAATTTTTTTTTTTACGTGTGACCTATTGAAGAAAATTTTTTAAATTGATTCACTGTTTTACTTTTTACAGTGTAATATTACATTGGACTGCCTTTAGCTTTGATTATTACATATATATGGCATAGTTTTGGCACCTTTTATGAATGCACCTTATAATATACAACACTGTTCCTTCTGCTTATTTGATTTATTTATGTATTTGTCTATTTCTGAACCTTATTTTTCTATTTTACCTTCATTTTTAAATTGAATCTTTATCTTTCATATTTTTTAATTGAAACTGGATGCAGGTACAAAACCCATTTCACTGTGTACTGTACTGTGTATAATTATGTATAAAGCTTATCTTATCTTATGAAGTTTGGATAACAGTATTTAATGTCAAACTTTTTTTTAGATTTATAATGTTGTTGAACATATATGACCGACTGAATCAACCACAGATCATAACATGGCCCCCACAGGCTTGTACTGTAGGTGCTAGGCATGATGGGTAATTACTTCATCCACCTCTGACACGTTCATCACTGTTGAACCGGTTCCGTCTGACTCATCTGATCACATGACCTTTTTCCATTGAAACACAGTACTGATGTACTGATGGTTTTACTGCAGATGAAACATATTAATCACTGCAGTAATTACACTGGTCTGAAAGTAAAATGCTTCCAGAATAAAAGTCGTTGAACTTCACCAAATTTGAGTCATAAATAAAGAAAAATTCAGTCCAAAGTCCTAGTTGGTTGTAGTTTCTAAGATACAGTTTTAG
>JAQQZY010000017.1:23770214-23784606 GCA_030068375.1 Ostorhinchus rueppellii | reverse complement strand
GCATGGTGGCACAGAGTTGCATGAGGTCATTCACCGCCATCGAGTGGAGGAAAGTACTAACACTACCTTAAAAAAAAGTACAAAGACTACCTTAAGAAAAAAAAAGTACAAAGACTACCTAAAAAAACCCCAAATACAAACACTACCTTAAAAAAAAAGTACAAACACTACCTAAAAAACCCCAAATACAAACACTACCTTAAAAAAAAAAAGTACAAACTCTACCTTAAAAAAAAGAAAAAAATACAAACACTACCTTGAAAAAAAGAAAAAAAAATACAAACACTGTCTTGGCTGAAGTCTGCGCTCTCTCAGTGCTTTTCTAGTTTTACTTGAATTTTCCTGCTATTTTGATTCAATTACAAATTTTTCTTTTTTTTTTTTTTTTTAGTTTCTCGTATGAGGAGACTAGATCTGAAATACAAAAACAAGAATACACCCCAAATTATGTAAAGAATAAACAAATGCATGAAATTATTTGAATTGTGGGCTCCGAATCTAGAAAGTTTTACCTTTTTAATGGAATTATGGAAATGAATAAACTTTTCCATGATATTCAAATTTTTCGGTCAGTTATTGATATCTTTGCTGGAAAAAGTCAGTTTTTCTTTGTTTCTGACCTAATAAACCTCTGTTTTATAAACATCTACATGATCAGTAAACTAAATATAAAAAAAAACACTTAACACATAACACTGAAACTTTGCAAAATACACAGGATAATATTACAATAAATTGTGAAAAGACAAAGATTAAATAGAGAAAAATTCATTTGGGAACTACCACAGAAGTCACACTAGGTCTTTATGGGTTAAATACTGATAACGCAGATATTAAAACTGGTCTCCATTTTAGTTTAGATGTAGAATAAACGCTGACTTTTTTTCAAGTTGGGTGGTTTTTCTTGAATGAGTGTTAGATACATCTGTCAAATGACAAAATAACCCATTTTTCAGCCTAATCCGATGGACAAAACGTCTTTCGGTCCTCATTTTCATTTGTTGTGGGTCTTTTCTTTCAGAGACAGGTGGTATCTGCATCGCCCCGAGGCCATCGGACCCAGACGCAGAGATCGTCCCCGGTATGGCGATGAGACCCTTCTTTGGCATCAAGCCGGTGCTGGTAGACGGCGAGGTGAGCGTTCATCAACAGTGTGTGCATGTGTGCGTTAAACTGGTGGGAACGGCCCCGAACGAGGGTCAGATTAGGATTATAAAACCTCCACCAGCTGTGTCACTTTTGATAGCAGCCGTCGGTCCCGCTCTGTTCGTGCCAAAGGCCTTATTAAAAATCTGCTACTTTGTGCCCATTACAGTCACAGATTGCACTGACAGTTGGAGCAGCTGATTTCTCTTCCTCCCTCTAAACACCAGCACAAACACAACACTTTAAAAGCCAATAAACACTATTCAGTGATTTTAATGAATGCATGACCTGCATACTGTTTAATTATTGCCTGGTTTTGATTCTTTTTGTTTTCCTGCTGTCAGATTCTCCCATCATCCTCTTTGGTTCTTCAAAACGTGTATTTTACCATTTATGGCTGTTCTGGTTTCTCTTCAGAGCAAATTGTTGACATCCAATAACGCATCTGGGCCTCTGTGTCTGGCTCAGCCGTGGCCCGGTATGGCCAGAACCATTCACAACAACCACCAGAGGTTCATCGAGACCTACTGTCAGCCTTACCCAGGTGAACGCCAAACACTGAGTTTTAGAATTTCCCTTTTCAATTTCTCTTTAATTCAAAGAAAACATTGACAAATTAATCACAAAAACATCCATTATTACAATTTGTCCACATTTTGAAAATCAGAGTAAACACATTTAAACAACCCCCATCCCAGGACTTATGACTTATCCCACCAAGGGACACACAAATTCCAACTATTCAGGTTGGTTTTTTTGTTTTTAATATATTGTTAGAGGAGATGCCTGATTAAACTGGTGCAGTTTATTTAACAATGAAAACCGGATTCTCTCTAGATGAGTTTAACCATTTCTTCCAGCCATAATTGAACTAAACAAACTTTAGATTTTTTCCCCCCCTAGAACAACAAAACAAGTCTTTTCGCTGTAGGTGCATAAAATAGCAGTTGATGGTGGCGTTTCAGTTGCGAAAACTGATTAGAGGCTCAGAGTCCAACCAAAAGTGCATCAGGTTTGAACTCTATCGTCACCCTCTTAAAATAATTGCTTAAGTTATTTTGGCATGTTCGAAAAGTCATTTAAGTCTCTCATGTTCCTTGTTTGACTGACCTTGTTGTTTGTATGTCAATAGGCATCTGTTTTAACTTTTCTTTTTTTTTTAAATTAAAATTGTTAGTAAATATTCAACAAAGAGTTCAGTTTTTTGTGTTTACTGAAAAATCTGCAAAAATAACTTGGGCGATTATTTTAAGGCGGCGTCGATATGAAGTATATGTTAAAGTTTTAAATGATTTTAATTATTTGGGCCAGAATGGAATTCATTTAGGATGCAGAACTTTCCCTTTCATTTCAACATTATTTTTTAATCACAGGTTACTTCTTCACTGGCGACGGCGCCCTTCGTTCAGAGGAGGGGTACTACCAGATAACTGGCCGACTCGATGACGTTATTAACGTGAGCGGACACAGGATCGGGACGGCAGAGATAGAGGACGTGGTGGTAAGATTATAGGATTTAAAGCATCTCTATCTATAAATGCACGTTAGTTTTGGAAGCAGTAGTTAGACCCTTTAGTGAAATCTGGGGTGTCAAACATGCAGTCGGTGGGCTAAAACCAGCCCCAAAAGGCTTCAATCGCGCCTGTGGGATTCATTTGTGAAATGCAAATTTAGATAAGTCACAAAAAGACCCATTCCATCTCAAGTGGGTCAGACCAGTAAAATACTATCATAACTCCAATTTTTTTTTTTTAACCTTTTTTTTTGTCAGTTTGGCTCAAGTGTCTGCAGAAGGTAGTAAATAATTTACAAGGGTTAAATCTAGGTAAGGACTTGTTTTGGCTTGTGAGAACATGGATCTTTAGAGTCAAATATTCATGAACTTGGCAGGATCAGTTTAAAATAAAAATCAAAAAACACATTAAGAAAATCAAAGGTTTTAATCAAAAGAAAAGCAGTCCAACAGATGTAGTGGTTTAAAAAGAATTTAAAAATTAAATGATTGTCTCTGGGATGTAGTGGAGTACAAGTATTAAGTACTCTAAAACGGAATACTCAAGTACAAGCTTCTCAAATGTGTAATTAAACAGTTATGTTACATTCCACTGCTGCTTGTTCACAACAGGTTGTAATGAGATACCAAAACAATGCAAGTTTTAGTGAAAATGGCAAATTAAAATGCTTTGAAAAGATGTTTTAAGATTTCATTTATACTGCATTCAGCATTTGACCCTAGCTCAATAGTTTGATATTCTATGGAGTTCATAAATGGTCATGGCTGTGTTCTGTATCCGTCTCAGAATCACTGTCCTGCAGTGGCCGAGTCTGCGGTCATTGGTTACTCGCACGATGTAAAAGGACAAGGTATTGGATCAAAAATGCTTTCCATTATGTCATTTATGAGCACATAAATCAGTCATTGTTAACTAAAGCAGCTCTCGTTTCTGTGTGTTGTCAGCTGTGTATGCTTTTGTGATACTAAAAAAGGAAGCGGGCGCCCCTGAGGAGGACTTGTCCCAGCAGCTGAAGGACATGGTGTCCAAGTCCATCGCCAAGTACGCCTGTCCAGATCAAATCCAGGTAATTATGTCCCACTGACTCAAACTGCACACTCACGTATTTAAGAGTAACTTCTACAGGGTTCCTACAGGTTAAATTTAAGGCTCTGCACAGAACTTAATGCCTATTTCGTGGCCATACTGGCAAAAATTTGACCCCTAGAATTTAGGAAAGTGTGTTTATTTACTCCAACACTTTGATTCCCATTGTTCTGAGTAATTTCTCACAGGTGGCTGCAAAGTTGGCAATAATTTGTTCCTAATCTCAATATAAATATTCAGATTGGAACCGAGTAGACCAACATTACTTTCTTCACATGTACACGTAACACAGCGAACAAGTTTATGGCAACATCACTTAAGACCTACCATATCAAATTTAATACATTTTCAAGACTTTAAAAGGTGTTAAATGCAGATTTGTACATTCAAGACCCCGCAGTAACCCTGTTCTAACTGAGCTGGTGCATTTCTGGTCATTTCTACAGTTTGTTCAACGTCTGCCCAAGACACGATCAGGCAAAATAATGCGCCGAGTTCTGAGGAAAGTGGTGGAACGAGACCTGGACGGGTTGGGTGACCTCAGTACGCTGGACGACCCTGCAGCGGTTCAGGAGATCATACAAGGCCACCATGATCTATGTAGCAAAAAATAACCAAGACTGTTTTCTATGAGTATATGATTTGATGCCATCTAAAGAAAATAAACAGTTGCTGTATTCAACATGTCACTTTTAGAAATCCTAGTAACCTGTCTTTATTGTGTTCTGTGAGCTGGTAACATTCCGTGTTGTAAAACAAAAATTTACAGTTGAAAGTTTAATATAGTAAACAAATACATCTCAGTAACCGTAATGTCACAAAGGCACCTGGCTTTTGATTTCCCTGATCTTTTTCTTGAAATACTGATCTAATGGGCTGAAAAAACTGAAAGCATTTATGTCCTGAAAATTGATTTGTAAAATCAAGTTCTAAGTTCAAATCATCCTGAGCTTCAAACTTTTCTCAAAAACTTGATTTAAATCATAAAGGTGGTAAAAAACATTCACCTCTTGAAGTCCATGCTTCAAAAGAACATTAATACACATTCACTGGACACGTGAAAGTCAGCCTGTTCTGCTGCTGTTCTGAGACTCCATGTACCTTGCTGAAGAATACTTAGTAACTTTTTGGTCACGTGTCCCACGCTGATACTTCCTGCAGGTCCAGAGGTGTGTTCGCAGTCACATGGTTTCTATGAGGCTTCTTCCTTTATTTTCTTTAACTCCCACATTCCGCCTCCGCACAGCTTCAGCTTAACGTCATGATACTTTCAGAAACAAACAAACAAACAAACAAACAAACAAACAGGATCAATACTGACTGGTGAAGGACACACATCCATGGAGGGGTTGGAATGGGAGTGTGCTCAGTTTTACCTTTTCAAGGCTGCTGCGGTGTCCCAGACTGACCAGAGTCATGCCCAGCTGTTTACACATCCGGTAGAGCTGAGCCTCTGCCTCCTCAGTTAAAGCACTAGTGGCTTCATCCAGCACTGGAAGGAAACGTTAATATTTCAGCTCTTTGGAAGTAAAATAGAAGGTACAGTTACACTGGTCCACAAGTAAAAAGCCTCTAGAACAAGACTGTCACACTCTTTGAGGGGCCACATGAGTAAAATAACTGAAAAGATTTTAATTACAATATGAAAATATTTACATCTACAAAGTCTCTATAAATGTGAAAAACAACCTGAAATGTCTTAAAAAGTGCATTTTAATATACATCTGCATTACACCTTACAGATCACAGTGGATCTACAAAAAAACATTTACAGACAGAATATAGTTAAAACTGTATGAAAATTTGTTTACAAAGCAACTTGAAAAAAAATGAACCTGAAACGTTTTAATTTTTACATTACAGTAAAAAGGAAAATTTGGAGTTATCATTTATAGGTTGTGTTATTTTAGTGGGCTTTATGTGGAACCAGAACTAAAATTATTTTAACATCCTTGATTGTGACAATCATCAATTTTGTTACATTTTGTGTAATTTTTGCATTTTAAAAATTCATCCCAGGGGCTGAATTGAACCCTTTGGTGGGCCGGGTTTGTGCCATGGGCCGTATGTTTGACATTTATGCTTTAGAATTAAAGTAGTGAACCTTTACCAAGTTTGAGTCACCAGTCACTTATCTACAATAAGTAACTGGATGAAATTTCCAAGATACAGTTTTGGTCAGATCTACTTCAGAAACACTGTCTGCACAGCACTATACATCCACAGATGAGGTTCTTTCTAGTGGAAAATTTATAAATGTACATAATCCTATATTTGTGTAAAAACACTTTCTTCTATATTGAAAACATCACATAACCAGCATTTGTCATTTATTTTCTAATTAATCTTATTAAACTATGTAAGATTAAGCACATTTAATTTGAGGCAGATAAATTCTACAAAATTGTATATCAACGATATTGAAAACAGTTATTGTTCAGATTCTTAGATGTATACAACACACCTGCATATTTTGGCTGCAGGTAGAAGAGACGTGCGAAGGAGAGACGCTGCATTTCACCTGGAGATAGAACATCATACCTGCACACAGAAAAGTATTTAATCTCCAGAACAGCTGGAAAAGCTTGAATAGATGCAACACTTTTCTAAATATAAAACTAGAACTGATACTTTTATAGACATTTATAATTTCACTAAATAAAAAATGATTAAGTTCTTCAGTTTGACCCCAGAGTGACCAAGTCACAATAACAAACCAAATGTGCGTTTTGTGTCTTGTATCCTCTCACCAGTTCCAGTCAACCTTTTCATCCAGTCCACCTGTCCTCTTCAGGAGACTTGACTGGAATACAAACACATTTGGATCAGCACAATGTGGTCACATTTAGATGAAAACAAGATTGACAGATGTATCATTCATTACAGGGTAAAACTCACCACCCCGGCCAGTTCCAGGAAGTTAATGATTCTGTCATCGTCCACTGACCCTGGAAAAGAAGAAGCCACTCATAACAAAAACCAGTTTACAATGACTATAAATACTCCTTGATTGTACTTTATAGCTGCTGTCACACCACCCTGAACTGTTATTATACATTATGTAATGTGAACATATTACCTGAGGCAGGATAAATATCCTTCAAAGGGTAGATCACCTGTTGGAGACAGGAAACAGTAAATACCCCGTAAAATTCAACTTTTAAGGATTAATAAGGACAAACATGATTTTTTTTTTTTACTGTATAATACTTTACTCATACTTTTGTATAGTTCTTTTATATTGTTGAGTTGATAGAAAATGAATTTCCACTGAGGATGACGTTGTTCAGTATGAGTATATGCATTTACATACTTCACAGGCTGTACAGTAAAATCAGCTTAGAAAAACAGAATAAAGGCAGTGACCTGTTCACGCAGTGTACCATCAGTCAGATATGGTTTCTGTGGCAGGAAGAGGGTCCCTCTGGGTCCAAAACATGTGGTCATCTGGACGAAACCTGAGAAACATGAAAATAAAATCAGACAGACTTGTCATAATGCTCCTAAACTGATATGTGTGCATATTTTGCAGTTCCACTATCCTTAACAGCACATGTACACTGATCATAACATGATGACCAGTGTAGATGCTCCACTGGTTCAGACCCAGTGCTCTTCGTTAGACCACATTTGATGATTGCTGACCACTACAGAAAGGGAACATCCAACACCCAACAGCAGATGCAGATATCCTTACGCCATTTTACTGCTTCCAACATAAACAACCTTCAAGACAAACTGTTCACTCATTGTCTAATATCTCCCATCTAATGAGAGGTGGTCTTGTAATGAGAGAACACTCATCACTTCACCGATCATAGTGTTATGGCTAATTAGAGAATACATACATTTACAAGAGACTGAAAGGAAAACCGTCCTGCTCTTACCACTCTGTGCCTCCCATAGGCGGTTGAGGACCCTCAGTAGTGACGTCTTGCCCGTTCCAGTGTTGCCCACCACCAGTAGATGTGTTCCCTGGCTGATCTTCAGACTCAGATCTTCCACCAGCAGCTCATCAGAGTACGGGGATTTGTATGAGAGATGGTCCACGATAAAGGCGGTGTCCACAGGGCCAGCGTGAATATTGAAGTCACTGTTTGGAGAGAACAGACCCCCGGTGGACAAAAGTATTAGAACACATAGCATGTCTACGAAAACTCAGCTTTTTTTTTTTTTTTTTAAGTGCTACTAACATACACATAACAAGGAAAAAATAATATCTAAAATGTCATCACTATCCTCTACGCAGTGCATCTGGAAAGGCTACACATTCTTTGTAACACAAAATGATAGAAAGACTCATTCCAAAATAGATTAAATTAATTTTCTAACTTACCATTCTACATGCAATAACTCACACTGTGGCAAAGTGAAAAAAGTCAGTTTGAAACTTTTACAAATTAATTTAAAAAAAAAAAACAAAAAAAAAAAAAACAACAACTTCAATGTAACATGTAGAAAATATTCACAGTGTTTGCTCAGTACTTTTTTTTTGACACACCTTTGGCAGCATTTACAGGCTCAAACCTGTTTGGTATGATGTACAAACTCTGCACACCTGTTTTGGGACAGTTCCTCCCATTCCTCTTTGCAGAACCTGTGCAGCTCCACCAGGTTGGATGGGGGACGTCAGTGCAGCCATTTACAGATCTCTCCAGAGATGTTCAATGGGGTTCAGATGTGGGCTCTGGCTAGGCCACTCAAGGACATTCAGTTGTCCTGAAGCCACTGCTTTGTTACCCTGGCTGTGTGCTTAGGGTCCCAGTCTGAGGTCCAAAGTCACCATTGTTTGTAGCCATTGTTTTCATCTGTTCTTTATGATTGTATTTTATCTGTGCTTTTATTTGTATTTTATTGTATTTGTATTTTATTGACCCACTGTGAAGCACTTTGTGACCTCTTTTGTCTGTGAAAGGTGCTATATACTGTAAATAAACTTTACTTAATTACATTCAGTTCTTGGTCTCCTCCCTAAGGCCCTTCTACTGCCATCACTCATATTAGTCAGGCGTCCAGCTCTAAGAAGAGCCCGACTGGTTCAAAACTTCTTCCGTTTACAGATGATGGAGGTCACTGTGCTCACTGGAACCCTCAATGTTGCAGAATGTTTCCTGTCCTCTTCCCCAGACCTGTTCCTCAATAACAGTCTCAGAGGTCTACAGGCAATTTCTTGGACTTCATGACTTGGTTCATACTCAGACTAATGACCGTAAATACACAGGTGTGTATTTTTCCATGTCATGTCCAATTGCATGAATTTACCCCAGATGACTCCAGTCCAGTTGTGGAAACGTCTGAAGCATGATGAGTGGAAACAGGAAGCACCAGAGCTCAATTCTGAGTGTCATTGCAAACACTGGGAATACTTATGAACACATTATATTTTTGTTTTTTTATTTTTAATCATTTTTTTCACTTTGTCATTTTGAGGTATTGTGTAGAATTTTAATGTTAAAAAAAAAAAAAAAAAAAAAAAAAAAAAAAAAAAAAAAAAATCGATTATGGAATAAGGCTGTAACACAAGAGAATGTTAAAAAAAAAAAAAAAAAGAATACTCTCTGATGCACTCTAAACAACATAGAATAGCACCATCATAAGGAGATTTAGGTCATTTTTCTAACTTTACTGTCTGTGTCACACAATCATATTCCTTCCCAGATGACAAATTCCTTGTGTGATCATTGTCAGGAATGACTGTGGTAAAACTGATGATGTAGAGTCTTATGAGATAGCTGTGTGATTCCGTTGATTGTACATCTCCTACCCTGCTCATTAAAGTAAATATTAAAGTTCAAACCAGATAAAACCAAAAGAAATCCCTTCATTTAATATTTGATATATGTTGTGCTGTGAACCATCTGCACGTTTCCTCTACATTATGAAATGAAATCATGTTTGTGGCAAAAAAGGTCAATATTTTCAGATCTGGCACCACTGCAAATACAAACACTAAAACCAGAAGTCAGAAAAACTATATTGTTAACTGAAATTAATAATTAACTGAAATGCACTGTGTAATAAAAAGTACTTTTAGTTAGTTTTAGTTAAATATCAGATCATATCTGCTTTGTTTTTAACTACTTAAAGTTTTGTTTTTTGTTTTTTTTTGCTCCAGGTGCTGAAGACTGAGAACTGCAGTGGGTAAAGTTAATGTTTCATGGGGGGAAAAAATAAAATGACCTTGAATAAAGTGACTTTCAATAAGCAATTATTTTATAAATCATCAATGAGGACATTCTTACTGTCATCTTACCCTGTTAATAAATAAATACATTTAAAAAAAAATCATAAAAACTTCAGAATGATAATAATGCTAAAACAAACAACTCAGTGTGTTTTTTCTACGTGTCTGTTTTTTCTGTGTTCTTACGTCAACTTAATCCTTTACTTTTATCCACCTGTGCATCCTCTTAACTTACTTTCTGCTCCTTGTATCATAACTCTCTCTTGCAACCGTGATTAATGTCTAGATTTTCTCACAAACCTGTCAAAGTCATAGCTCTCTCCTGACGCCGGGTCGTAGTCACACTGCGTGCGCAGAATATCATCCATCACCTCTCGGAGCTCCCCAATCCTGACCACCACACAAACAGATTCAGAGGAAAGAAGGCAGACGACAAGTGTAACATAACCACCTGCTGTCATCTGTCCTCAAGGAAGTGAATTTAAGCATGCGGTGTGATACCTGTGGGTGTATCCGGCCACATCTGACAGAGTGGTGGACAGGTCTATTATCTGTGTGAAACCATTTATCAAATAGATGCACACAAAGGCATTCTGAATATGAAGAAGGAGAGGGAGAAACAGAGCAGAGCAGACAAGATGATTAAAACCAAAATATAGCATATGAATACAGAATACAGGCAGCAACACATTGAAGAGTGTCAAAAGGGGAATTTAATTCTATACATGCTGCCTTTATTTGACTGTGACAAACACTTAACACATGCGTCAAACAGTAAGTCTGCTTTAAGGCAGCGCCAATGAGGAGATTTACTAAATAAAAGGTTTTGCTGCCACCTAGTGGTTAGAGTAATACTAGATGGAAAGTACATACATGCATACGGTGAATGTTGCGTGATCTTAGTGATTTAGGATCTTCCCTTTTCTTAAAAAGCGTACCAGGTTTAATACCTTGCCCCCTGAAGCTGAGGCAAGAGGTATTGTTTTTGGTTCACTTTGTTTGTTTCTTTGTTTGTTAACACTTTAGCTGCAAAACTATTTGTTGAATGTATACCAAATTGGGTTTATAGATTACAAGTGACCCACAATAGATGTCATTACATTTTGGGAAAAGCAGGTCAAAGTTAACATTTTTTTATGAATTTTTCAAATCTTTTTTTCTCCCATTTACTTATCATGGGTGACATTTCACATGTCTATAAAAAGATTTGTCTCGGCTTACTTCAAACTTGCCACATATATAGAGGTAACTGATATGCTGACTGCACCACACACACACATATACATGATAACATCAGCTGGATTGATTCCAAAATAAGATACAATATGTATAGAATATGTATATGAACTTCTAGAGTTAATGACAGAATGGGTTTTACTCAGGTCGACTTCAAACACTGTCTGCACATTCTAATACATTCACTTTACAGGTTCCTTCTAGTGGAAGATTTATAAATGTATTCTATGAAACAATATGTGTAACACTTAATCATATACACTGAATATTATCCACAAACTAGCACTTCTGCCATTTCCATTTGAGATTTAGTACATTTAATCTCCAGCAATAAAAGTATTATAATTTATAAAAAAGAATTACAGTGCTAATCATGTCACTAATGAGAAAATCTAATTAAGAGAAAGGTAATCTGAGAAACAATGGGCCAAAATTAGTCTCACTCTTGACGTTAAAAAATGATCAGATGTGATGCCACTGATGAAAGCTGGACACATTGAAAAGTTGTCATAAATTGTCAACAGTGAGTGAGTCAGTGTGTGACATTTTCTCATTGTTTCCACTGAGCGTTTTAGACAAAATTAATAAAAACATACCGTATTGAGCTGCTGAAATGTTAATTCCTGTGACATCTCTGATGTCATTTATCTTTAGGTTTTAGACTTCTGGTCCAAAGCTAGCATGATAATGTTAATATCTTGTGTTCTGAGGAAAAACAAGCTACTTTTTGACATTATGCATATGAAACAATTCATGATTTCAAATGAAGAACAGAAGTATTTTAAAGGATGCCCACCTTACTGATGAGGGCGCTGAGCTCACCAGGAGTCAGCCCATCATAAATACCGGTGAAGATGGGAATAGCGATGATAATGTAGCTGAGGAAACCTCCAAGGTAGTCGAAGGTGTTCACCCCGACTGAGGGAGGAGAGGTCAGGGTTCAACTCCAAGCACTAAATCGATAAAACCAGTGACCCATAAAGAGAGTGAGTGTGGGAGGTTCTTACTATAAAGCCAGAGCTCTTTGTTTATTAAAGTCTTCTGTATTTGCAGCAGATCCTGCAGCCGTCGGTCAGTCCTCATGTGCTCCACTTTACCAGCTCTGCAAAACACAGACAGCAGCATTTTTTCAACCTGCTTTTACCCCATGATGGGTCAGATTTGCTGCGCTAGGAAAAGTTAGGTTTCTAGTCACAGGCAAATAAACCAAGTAAGGCTTTTTCCTGTTTTCCTTCACAGCAAATTCTGCATATTTCAGATTAGATAGCTGACAGTTTAGCCTGCTGTTAGTGCTGACCTGTAGAAAGCCGCAGATTCTGCATTGACGCGGATCTGCATGTGTTTGAATCTGGGAATGAAAAAAACAATAACATTTCAGATTAAAGGACAGCTTTCTTTAAACTCCCTCCTTTTCATTGTTTGAACACTTTAGGAAATGGCTACATTACAAACTGACGCACATCCTCTGTTTTTTCCTAAGGGGCCAAAGGCATCAGGCCAAAAGCTACAGATACTTCCTCTTAACAAAGGACTCGTTTCCTCGACAATAAATGTGGGGAGGATCTGTATCAGATGCAGCTGGTAAAAACAAATCAGTTTCTACAGGTTCAAGGAGAAGAGCTCCGTTATTATGTCAGTACAAATTCTTATTCATTGAGCTAATGTACGTATTGGTCACTTGATACAATGGGCACATACACTGCACCTACCTGAAGTCTCCTTCCAGTTTTTCTTGTTGAAATAGCGTTGAAACAATTGGCCCCATGAGAATTTTATTGGCAATGGTCCCAACAACAAAGTAACCAAAGATGCTCAGGGGACCGATCCAACCGGTGCTGCGAAGTAGGGAAAGTTTAATTACCTTTCAATTCCATAGGCAACTCAGTGTCTAAAATACAGCCAAACAATTAAAAAAATTGATTAAAATGAACTTAAATGAAATGACAAAGGCAAAAGCAATGTTGACAATGTGACTGACTGAATGATGTTGAAGTTTAAGTAACATTTACTTAACACAGTCAGGCCAAAACAAAGTCGTCATCTGGATTTAACTAAGTAGTAATTCAGATCCTTCCATTTGAAAATGACTGCAGTGATTAATACGTTTCAGCTGTAAAATGTTAACTCTAACTGACTGAGTATATTCTCATTTCTTAAACAACCATCAGGTGGGTAAAGAGTGTAAATGTTGGAGTGTGTTTCAGTAGAACACATAAATGTCGTCTGATGAGTACAGAATGACCCAGTTCCAGAATGATGGGGGCATCAGGGTGAGGAGAGAATGGATGAAGTAATTACCCATCATGCCTAGTGCCTACAGTACAATGCTATGGGGGCAGTGTTATGGCCTGGGGTTGATTCAGTTTGTCAGGTCTCGGTTCAGTTCTATTACGGTATTTCTCCATAAAATGAGATCAGCTGAACCTGAATATACTGAATGACCAGGTCTGAACATCAGTGAAGTTTTCTTCCCTGATCCCACAGACCTATTCCAAGATGAAAAACACAGAATTCGTCAGGATAAGATTGTGAAAGATTGGTTCAGGACCATGAGACACATACACTGGCCTCCGAAGAGTCCAGACCTGAACCCCACTGAGAATGTTTTAGATGTAAGGGAGAGAAATTTACACAGTAGTCAGACTCTCCATCATCAGTACAAAATCTGGTAAAAATTAATTAAACTATGAATGAAAATAATAAAGGTTATGACATTTATTGTCACACTGCATAAGCATAGTATGGCATAAAAGCTGCTGTGGTGAATGTGTCCGATAAGCAAAACTAAAAGCGATCTAATGGAATAATGTGTGTGACCTGTTTTTCAGCCATATGATGTATAAATATGAATGATGCCATACTTCACTCCAGAATCACCTGAGAAAGCAGTGGTAGGTGTAGTAAGTTAACGTGAACGGTGAGACAATCAGACGACTGGCCATGGTGCTCATCTGTTTGCACAACCGCTCTGCATCCTGACTGATGCGCTGGTCACTAACATTCAGACACAGAAACAAACAAAAACACATGGATCACTAACAGTATTAAATGATTAAACCACTACCAAGGCTGGACAAAACAGACAAATACATGATGATGAAAATGGCCATATCAGTCGACAGGGGTGACTGTCAGTAATTAGCACAATATTATTACCTCCGCCAAGGAGGTTATGTTTTACTGTGCGTTTGTTTGTTTGTTTGTTACCATCCGACTTTGTTTGTTA
>JAQQZY010000017.1:23755815-23770114 GCA_030068375.1 Ostorhinchus rueppellii | reverse complement strand
CTATCTTTAAAAAAAATACAACCACTACCTTAAAAAAAATACAACCACTACCTTAAAAAAAATACAAACACTACCTTAAAAAAAGTACAAACACTGCCTTTAAAAAAAGTACAAACACTACCTTAAAAAAAGGTCAAACACTACCTTAAAAAAAGAAGTACAAACACTACCTTAAAAAAGTACAAACACTATCTTTAAAAAAAATACAACCACTACCTTAAAAAAAATACAACCACTACCTTAAAAAAAATACAAACACTACCTTTAAAAAAAAGTACAAACGCTGCCTTTAAAAAAAAAACAAAAAAAAAAAAAACACTATCTTGCGCTCTCCGAGTGCTTTTCTAGTTATATTATAATCTTTATATTATAGAAGGCCCAGCAGTGGATCCACTTTCTGAGTACTCAGGAGGAACAATCTGAAGGACAAGCTGCTGGTAACCTTTTATGGACAGAAAGTTTCGGAAATAAGTTCAGTTTTGGTTTTCTACACTGTTTGAATTCATGTTTATATTCTTTATCAAGCTCTAGAAAACTAGCTGGACACTGAAAACAGAGACTTACGGGTTATCTATGTCCTCTCTGAGCACATTGAGAGTATAATAGACTCGACCCTGGAAGTAGACCGAGTGGAGACTCTCTGTTAGTGTCTTCCTCCAGCTGACATACATCTGATTACAAATGTACTGGTCGATACTTTTCAGCTGGAACAAAGACAGAGGAACAGAAACAGGTCAATAACAAACTCTCTGTGATTTAATCATGCAAACAGAATTCTTAGTCAAAGGAGAGTGAACAGACCTCCTATTGCTGCTTATTACAAAATGTAGAAATATTACTTGCACAAAAAATTTATGTTTTAGAATAATCTACATTTAGTGATGTGTTTATGGTCCCTTTGGTTCAAAATCCATGCATCTATAAAACAAAGAAGTCAAGTTGACCTTGACCTGGTAAAGCTGTTATTATCTATTATGACGGCAATCCAAAACCAAACATGATGGTATGAAATAAAATACAATTTGTTTGTCCTGTGACATGTATCACACCTGGCACTATAAATAAATAAAATAAAGATGTAGTAGTTCAGTGTTTTTTCACGCGTCAACCTGCATGTATCTTTAGACAGATAATGTACGGAAACATCAAACAGAATATGTGACCTAATTATGGTGGCGATAGGAGTGTATTTATTCTCATAAATGTAGGCACTTGCATTTATGCCTTTTAGGGTGTGATTTTGACTCACAAAAGTTTTAAACCTCCCACTAAAAATAACGCTGACAGAAAGTCTAAAGTGGTGGTTTTCAGCTTGAGAACAAATAAATCACTTTTGTGTTTCCTTGGAATCCAAATTTACAAAAGTACCAGAAATGACCATAACATTTACTGTCAAACAGACTCTTTCACTGTTGTCACATGCATGAAAATCTCACTTTTTTTTTTATCATGTTACATCCTTGTTTTTTCTTTACTTTTTATCATTTCACCTTTAACATATTTTCATCATGTTACGTGTTTTATTACTTTCTTCTTGTAATGTCTTGTTTCATCTTCTACAATGCTTTCTTTTCCTGTTTTCTGTTTTTTGTCACTTACTTCAAATTTCCCTTTTTCTTAGATGCTTTTCATTGTTTTTTCTTAGATCATTGCTTACTTCTCCACAGCATTTAACACATTTAGAAACTCCTCCCCTACTATCATAATCAGATTATTGTTATGTATTTAACACTAACAATTACTAGTAACAGCTCTGTGACCCCTTGTCAGTCCAAATCCTAAGTCCAAGAACATCAGTTCTATAGTAACAAAAACAAAAAATGTTTTGAAAGCAGGTTAAATAAGTCGAGAGTTGAATTAGATTTTTATCATAGTGTAGCTTGATCACTCTATGACAAGTAATTTCATAGATGACTGGCTGATTTATTTTCAGCTTTCATTATATTATAAAGTAATTTGCAGATTAATCTGAAGCAGAACTGGGTGCAAATATTGTGAAAGACAAAATGAAACAGCAAAACGGTTGACCCAAAAGAGGAAATGCTCTACTAAACTGTGATCTTTTGAGAAGTACTGTGAATGACAATACCGGTGTTTATTGTACAGTAGAAGGTTGGTTCTTCTCTCTCCTCACCCCATCAACTTACTGTGGAGTTGAGCAAAATAAGCACCATGGCTTTTCCCACCAGACTCTGGAAACCTGAGTAATCTTTATCTGCTAGCACATTGTAGAAGTGACTGGGGAGGATTCCCACCTGGTAAATGATCAGCTGCTCTAAGGGAAGAAAGAAAAAAGATCAATCAGTGGGTTGATATGAGACAGTTCAAGCAGATACTAAAGGTCAATAGGAAAGAGCATAGTATGCATTTATGCAAAGACTTTACAACTCCCCAAAAGAAATGGCAACTAAGCAGTTACTGTCACATGATGAGTCTTTATTAGTTAAATAAAGTGCAGTCTACATTTCAATCATTTAATACCCAATTTAGGCTTAATGTATGGGTTTAATTCCCTTTTGAAATCCCAGATCTTCTTTTGAGTGACTGTAGAAGTTACCTGATAAAGTGACACCAAGCAGGGTCCCAAACATCAGGACACTTTGACTGGACCATGATGGGAACAGGACCTTCTGGATGCTGTAGAACCTCTGAACAAACTTCCAGTCTAATTTTAGTCTGGGGCTGTGCACAGGACAACAGGGAAATTCATCACAAAACCGCAACATGTAGTCTGTCCAGAATGAGTATCAAACCTCGCATTAGTCCCTTCCATTAGCTAGGTGAGCTAATATTAAACACGAGGTAAACAGTAGTAGTCTTAGTATCTGTTGGTTTCCTGCAAGAGTAGATGACGGATTATCTTACCTTTTTGTCCCTTTGCCATTTGATTTTTGCAAGAGTGGCATCGGCACTGACAGCAACTATTATCTTTTCCTCTGATAAATCTTTAAATACGTTTATGGAGCTAAATTTAAAGAAGCTAACTAGTTAACTATTCAAACGACTATGACGTAAGTCACGCATCTAGCTAACATACAACTGTTAGCAGATGGAAAAAAGAAACAAATCTGCACTAAATCAACTTCTTTAGTCTTATCAAGCCTACACTATATGGGTTACGTGTTTCCTATCCTATCATTATATAAACTGACTTACTACCTCCTGGTTTCTGCAATGTTTTGGTCGTTGAAAGTAAAAACAGGTACTTCCGGTTTGAAATACCGGCAATTCAACTTTTCAAAATAAAAGCTTCGAGTTTATGGAGTTGAACCAATGTGAATCATATATAAATCAAGTAAAGGCTAAAGTAAGTGGTTTAAATATCACATTTATTTACCCCAAAATGTATGTATTAGCTCCTAGATTTAGATGAACCCCCAAAGAAACACTGATTAGACACTATTCACTAATCAGCCACATATAACGTTCTGATCTGGCAGGTAAAGTGGTGCAAAGGCTGATTATTTCTTTACAGTTGGACCTGTCAGTGGGTTGGATATATTTGGCAGTGAGTGGACGTTTAGCCCTCAAAGCTGCTGTGTTAGAAACTGCAAAATGGACAAATGTAAGGATCTGAGATTACAATGAGGGACAAATCACTGTCAGATCATCTCCAGATTTTGCCCCTAATGTAAAGTGTTTAGTCTCACACAATCATATTTAAAACTACTTAATGATCTCTAAAACCTAATATTTATGGAGATTCATTTAAGGTATTTTAGTGACTTGCAAGAACATGGTGAGATTAAATTTGAGGAACTGAGTCTTTCCTTCATTCCTAATTTAATCCGATATGTTTTTAAATATTTATCTCTGAACATTTTGAGCAATGAAAAAATTGTATTAAGACTGAATCATTTTATGTCAAATGTGTTTGTGCTGGGGCCAGAACTAAAGTTTGTTAAATATATTGCTGTTAAGTATGAGTTTTGTTTATAGGCTTTTCCAGTTAAGGATCACAGTAGCCAACAAGTAGACAAATGTCACTACAGGGGAAAAAAATTTCCTCACAGTAAAGATACAAACATTTTCTAAAAAAAAGAAAGAAAAAAAAAAGAACTGATTTTTTTTTCCTTTTAAGGAATAGTTTATTTTGAGTTCCATTTTTTTCACAGGACATGGTCCTTTCATAAAAAAGATGGTGCATTTACGTTGATAATAGACATATCTGTAAAAGAGATAAATATTCTGAGCAGTAAGTGCTCAAGAATCAATACTCCAACATTATATTAGATCATTACAACAGGAGATTACAAATGCAACATATATACACACGGTAGGGCCAGTGGTTTTCTATACTGTTAGTTCAGAAGTACAGCTGAAATGTCTGTGGATTTCTCTGGAACCTCTTATAATTATTCAGACTTTTCTTCTTTCTGTTCAGGATACTTAAGATGTCAAAATACTTTATCAAAAATATCTATTATGTTATACTCAATGATTACTTCATCCATTCTTAAATTACATTTGGGTCAAAATGATCAATCATATGAAAGGAGGAGCACAACAAATGTTCAGAGCTGAATTCATGAAACAAAACAGAACAGATGAAGCTACTCTAAAGAGAAAAAACAGAAGCCAAGTTAAAACAGAGGCTGTAAAACTCCTTTAACACAGATGAACATGAATCTAATGAGAAGTGAAGTGACTTCACACCTGATGGATTCTTGGTTTGGTTTATTCTTAGCGCACCAAATTCTCCAATAACATAATCCTATATATGATGACTAAAATGATGAAGATGTACAATAATTACTGAATACAGGCATCATTACAGTACATTGGATAGATTTCTGTATTTGCAATGTTCCAGTTAACACATAAATGTGTTGACCACAGGTGGGTGCTCAAGGAGAGAGCGAAGGATATTCTATATTTTCTTGCTCCAATCACCATTAGAACTGTAAGTAAAAATGCATTAAGCTGTCTTTACATAGTGTCAAATTTCCTCCATTTTTCAGCATAAACACTTTAATTTGGTAAAACACTGATCAACTTCTTAAAAATCCTCACATCAGTCATAAAAATATTTCTCAAACATCAGTTAAAAGTACATTTATTGGGGATTATTTCCAGTGCTGGAATAAAACAAAACTAGTGAATAATTAGCAGCAAGACAGTGTATTTTGGTGGTGTTTTCCAGGAATAACATAACAAATCCCACACCCTACTGGTATATGTTTAACTGAAGATCTTATTTTTGAAGACCAAAAAGTCTCGTTTGCAGAGGAAAAAAGTTACACATTTGCTTCTTTGGAAAAGCTGGTAGTTTTTAATTGGTGAAAAGAAAATATAGAATATCACCAGGTCTATTTTGGGTCAAAACAAACAGCATGTATCCAGGTACTGTTTGCCTTCACCAATTGGGTGAACATGTCAGCAGTAAATGACAAGTTTACACTCAACACTTAGGCCAGGTTTAAGATCCTAAAGAGGAGAGGCGCCACAAAGACACAACTAAAACCCACAACACTGTAGACGATGTAACGATAGGGCAGCTCCACTCTCATGTGCTGCCTCGCCTGCCGTACGTCATCTGAGGGCAGCCCGAACAGCCGACATAAGAAGGGAATAGTCACTGCCTTCATACACATTCTGGTGATGAGGATGACGGCCACTCCAATGAGGAAGCGCAGCACAGAGCAGACCACCAAACTAATGCTGAGCGGCGGTAGAGTCAGAGGCAGTGAGGACAGAGGAGGGTCGTCCAACAGCCCCAGCTGATAGTTCACATGTGTAGCCAGAGCCGCCCCGGCCCCGGTGCCCAGAGCCTGAGCCGTATCGCCTCGAGAGGTGCTCCACGAATCCAGGGAGAACGCCACCAGGCCCAGGCTCACATGTGACACGATAATGACGAGTGGGGCGTAGTCCCCCATCATGTAAAAGCTGTCGATTTTGTCTAGAATTGGTTGGAAGAAGGCGAGAACGAGAAGGCTGTAGAGGAAGCCAGTGATTACTTCCTGCAACACAGAAACAGGATATTTGCGAACCATTAGTGTCTGGTATCACACTCACTGTAACACTCGTCTGAGAGATGCTGATGTAAAAAGAATAATCCTGATGAAAGACACAAAACAACATTTTCTAAAGTACAAGGTGAAGGGAGTTGTTACATTTTCTCAATATATTTATTGTATTTTATCACCTAACAGATATAAATGTTTTGGTGCTGATCATCAATCCTTTAATTCAAGATATTTTCTATAAATAACAGCTTAATATAGAATTTTGGATTAAGTACAAAGGTTAAGTTAAGAGAAAAAACAGGTTTGTTTTGCCAAAAATGTTGAAAAACTACTGTGAAATCAGATACACTACTGCGAATAAAAAAGTGGAAATACTGGTGTCAGACTGCAGAATGTAATCTATCCTAATCTGCTCTGAGTAGTTCACTGAGGCGTTCATAGAGAATTTTCACTGATCAGTATTCTGATCCTGTGTGTATCCTATAAGGCTGTATATGAAGAACACGTAATGTTATCATTGTAAACACTAAACATGACAAAGCCACATGTTTTGTTACTTCAGCAAATCAAGCACATTTGACTTGTTTTTAAGAAGAGAAATTCTTTTACCTACTCACATTGAAATGGTCACACGTTATTTCAACAACAAATAACAAATGCTGAAGGTACATCATTCTAAGACCACTGGATTTATAATTTAGAAGTGTGAGTTTCAGTAATATCGGAATAATTTTTGTTCATTCAAGAAACTGACAAAATTTCTCCCAAAATCTACATAAAAATACTTTCATTTAGATGATTTATTGCAGAAAATGACAATTGCACAAATGCATGCAGTGTTATTTGAAGGTCTTCTTGATCACATTCCAGGACTTTACCACAGGGTTCAGGTTTGGAAATTTAGAGGTTTGTCTTAATTTTTTTAAAGGCAGCAGAACTTCAAAGCAACATTTAATTTTGAAATAGATGTTCTTCAGAAAAGGCTAAATAAGTAGGGCATCTGGAGGGTTGAGGAACCCAAATTTATGACTTTTTCAAACATTTTTCCAGTACGACTGGCCTCTTTATTGCCTTCAACTGATACATCTCTGTTACACTGAAATTTGTTCATGACTATTGTTTCTGATACTAAGGTTCAACCTGTTGAACTTCATATCTGACTGTCTCCACTCGTCAATGATTGTTGGTGGTTCCACTTGTTCTGATCTCTGTTATGCTAAAATACTAAATACTTATCACACATTTAACAACTTCTTTAAGATTTCCTTTAGTAAATACAGCAGTATCATTTATTGTGTGTGTGTAGGAATTAATGACTGTTGAGATGTAGGTTTAAGGATTAATTTGACAATTTTAAGGATAATTCAGGACTTAATTTAGAATAATCACATTTAAGATTTTCAAGTATCCATGGACTCCCTCAGTAAACCTCAACAAAATCCAATAGTCTATATGTACCAGTGGAGATGCTATACAGTACATATTTTTATTAAACATGCGTACCAGAATGGAATGCATCCCCATGTAGACTCTGCTCACACAGACCAGGACACTCCAGCTGAGAGCCACACAAAATCCAAACAGGAAAGGGTACTAAAAAAAAAAAAGACAGAGCATGAAAACAAAGCATTAAATTACAAAATGCAAAGGTCTCTTTCAAAAAACTTATTTTATTTCATGAACATCTTGTTTGTCAAGAAAACAGAAGCAATTTAGTAACGGGAAGTTACTGAATCAATTTCATTTTCCAAAACTCAGCTAAATTGACAGAAATTCTAATGGAAAGTGCATGACCAGTGGAAAAACGAGCTTCGGCTAAAAGCACAGTGCATAGTCCATTTAAAAGACATTACGGTGATACCGGAGCTATTTATGGTCTGTATCTTATCACCGGTCATCAGCTCATTCTCTTCATTGTTTCATGTCTTTGGGCTTCAGACTTGTGTCCCGAAGGGCTATCACCGGCTCCAACAAGGAGTTTTTGTGCAGTCGTGCCAGCATAAATTCAAAGTCTTGGTGTGTGCGGGTTGAAACTACAAAAAAGAAACAGTGGACTCTCAGTCTCTCCCTGTTCCTTCCTCTTTTTGTCCCAGTGCCTCAACACACCACTTCATTTTCTTCGGCCAACTTGTGACTTAATCAGCTGTGTCTCAAGTTACTTGTTGTTTAACACTGGTGGGACCTATTGTATAGTGAGGCCAACATACTAAAATATAAATAATAGTCAACTTTATTTCAGCAGCCAATATATGGGTTTTATAATGTGTAACTATAAAGTATATGAATGAAAACTACCGGTATAATCCTACACATCTGAGGACCACAGGATGATATATATCACCCGAGGATGGATGGAGATGGTTTTGTATTCTTTTCTATAATAATAATAATAATAATAATAATAATAATAATAATAATAATAATAAATTTTATTTATTGGTGCCTTTCAGGACACTCAAGGTCACCGTACAAAGTTGTTAAAGTAAATAAAACAAAATTAAAATTACACACATACATATATAAAACACATAGGTAGAAATAGCAGCAGATAATAGTGAAATTATGGAATAGAGTAGGCCTGCGTTTTGTTTTGTTGGGTCTGTATCTTCACTGGCCTCTCAATATAATAATTCCCCTGGCAACCATTCAATTGCACAACGCCTTTCGATGCATCCCTGTGTAACACTTCAGAGTCCACTTGAGCTTCTTCAGCAAGTTCTTTTTGCACAACCATAAAGGCTGAAAATCCTGTAGTAACCACAGGTCCTATCAGTGTATGAATATGCTTAATTGCTTTGAGCTCTATGACCTGGCTGATGCTAAATGTTCCATGTTTACCTCCTGACACCAGGTCAGTGAAGTCAACTATAAGTTGCAATCTTTAGCTCTTTTTCTGTTCTGTACTTTGATGAGCCACTGAGTGCATTCAGTGTTGTCTTATCTCTCTCTCTCTGACAACCTGGAACAGCAGGTCTTTGTTTATTTGTTAAAAAGCTGGAGCTGCTCACCTGTGCCCCTATGACACACCCTCTTGACAATCTCTCAACAGTCTGTTTAAACAGAGGGATGATTGTTGAACTGCCTGTCTTTAACCCATGCTAGCTGATGTATTCTTCAGAAGCACAACAGCTATAGTCACTACCTCCACTGATTTGGTGTTCTTTGTACCAGACTGAGGGACTGGGATTAACAGGGATTTAAAAGGCAGCCCCCTCGGCCAGACTGACACAAAGGACCAAAACTGTCACACTTACTTTGTATGTTTTACTAAACAATGCACTGTGTATATTTCTTGACCTGTGGGAAGAAAGCTTTTCTTTTCAAATTAATGTTTTAGCTCAAATTTTAATTGCATGTGGATAGCTCACTACAAGTAAAACTGAAATTTGCGGTACCTAATTATCTGTCTTTGTTGTTGTTCAATAGGGCTGCAGGATATGGTGAAAACATTAGATTGGGATTACTAGGTTATCAAAGAAAATACACAGAATACTATTTATTTTTAATTCAAATACAGGATATATTTTAGAATAAAAAGTACATAAACTTCAACAAAGTAGCTCTCATTACTCCACCCCCAGTAGGGGAGGTAATAAGTAATGTTCTTGGTTCAGTTTATTTGTTTGTTGTTTGTCAACACTCCAGCAGCCAAACTATTGGTTGAATTCATACCAAATTAAGTTTATAGATTGGTGGTGACCTAGCTTAGATCTGATTACATTTTAGGAAAAGTAGGTCAAAGTTTAATTTTTTTATGAATTTTAAAAAAAAATCTTTTTTTCCCCAATTACTTGCAATGGGCGCAAGTTCAGCTGCTTATAGCAGCAAAACTATTGGTTGGATTCATACCAAATTGGGTTTGTAACTCACCAGTGACCCAAAATAGATGTCACTTCAGTTTGGGAAAAGTAGGTCAAAGTTTAAATTTTTATACATTTTAACCCCCCCCCCCCCCCCAAATTGGTTAAGTTCATAACAAATTGGGTACAGTAGGCAGTAGTAGTAGCTCTTCCCATTTACTTATAATGGGGGAAATATGTGCGAGGAGTAGGGTTTGTTGTGCCTGGAACCACTTGTTTGAAATTACACTCCTGATTTTACAGGTAATTATCCACAGATCCCACGTTAAAATAACAGAAATACCTATTCTATAGTAGTTTCTACATTATTTTCCACCAGTTGACATTAATGACATCATCTCCTCATTTATTTATTTCATCCTTTTGCAGATGATGTGGTCCTTTTGACTTAGTCAAGCTGTGAACTCTGAGTGTCAAAGAGCCAGGGTGACAATTAGCTCCCCAAATGAGGGCTCTGAGGCAGAAAATACTGGAGTGCTCCCTCTGGCTTACGGAAAAGTTGCTTCCCAAACTGGAGGAGTTTATTTTGTTCATGAGCGAGGGAAGGATACAAGCAGGAGACAGACAGACAGACTTGGGAAGTGGCAGCAATGATGCAGATGTATCAGGAACTGAGCCAGAAAGCAAAACTCTCATTTTACCGGTCTATCTACATTCCCTCCCCCTCTTATGGGTAGTAACTAAAAGAATGACACTGCAGATACAAGTGATAAAAGTGAATTTCCTCTGCAGGTTGGTTGGACTCTCAGTTAGAGAAAGAGTTTGGAGGTCAACTAGCTGGGAGGGGCACAGAGTGGAGGTGCTGCTCCTCCACATCAAGAGGAGAAACCTGAGATGGTTCAGGCACCTGGTCAGGATGCCTCCATAGTGAGGTGTTAAATCTATGTGCAACCAGTAAGAGACCTCAGGGCTGAACCAGAAGAGTAAGAGGAGGTGAATTCTCTGCTTTGGCTGCAGCCCCCATGACCAAGACCCGGATTAGTGGTAGATGAACAGATCCTCCCATTCCTCCTCTACTATGGGTTCAGAGTAGAACCGGCTCAGTGGTGGCTCACTTTAACATCTGCCATGTTCAGTTTTTATTTACAAAAGTCTAAAATTCTGTGTCAGTGAATGGCTCTTCATCTCCATAAGATGTATAATTAAATGATTATTAGATGCACAGACAATAGTGGTTCTAGAGGCACAATATCATTCATCACAAATCAACTCAAATCACCATGAAAAGAGGCTCTGTTCATTTACTTTGTCATTTCTACAAATATATCACATTAAATCCTCATAAACCAGGAACACTGGACCTTTTGCAATTATGCAATTGCACAGGCTGTTTCTGCCATTATTATTTGATAAACTGTGCTGCCCTGATGGCAAGAAGTGGTTGTTTATATTTGTTGGACTGGCCTTGATATTGTGATTTTGGTTTTGGTTATCAGCTTAAATACTAAACCACAGTTCCAAAATGACTGTTTTATACTTAATAAAATTGAATCTGACTTTGCTAATTCATTGCTCCATTCATCATATTTTCTCAACCACTTACTCCTTGCGAGGATCAATTTGACCATGTTTTCCCTTTTTATGGGTGGCATATGCAGGTGGCTTAAAAGTACTTAATGTAAGAATTAATTGTAAAAGTTGTTTAGTTGTAGAGGTTTTCTTTTGCAGTATGTTCCATATATATTTGAAGGGTCAGTGCTTTTGTTGATTTATTTTAAAGAATAAATAATGCAATAAAAAAAATAAATAAATACATTCTATTAAATTAATTTAAATAGAAATAAAAACTCCAAGAATAACAGACATAGATGCTGCTTAGGTGCTCCTCTAAAAATCTAATATAAAAGAGTTAACGTCACCTTTATGATCACATTTCTGATTTCTTTTTGTTTAGATCAGGGGTGTTAAACACACAGCCCTGCAAAAGGGTCCTATGTGGGCTGTGGGATGAATTTAAATAATGCACAAATTACACTGAAGATATTAACAATCAAGAGTGTCAAAATCAGTTTAGTTCAGGGGTCACATACAGATCAATTCAATCTCAAGTGGGTAAAAACCAGTAAAACACCATTATAATAATAAGACCCATAAAATACTATTATTATTAGAAGAGTAAAATGCTATTGTAATAAATTATAAATAATGACATCTCCAAATTTGGTCTGTTTTAATGTGTTAAAAAAAAAAAAAGTAACATTACAACAACATTTTTAAATTTACAAACCATTCTTTCCCAAAACAAGACATTTCATGTTGTTCATATTTGTTCATGTTGTTTTCTGAGAGAAGTGCAATTTTAACAATATTATGCAATGTTTTGTGCCTTTAGAGATCAACTGTGATCTGTATGTGGCAATGCACATAAGTTGAGACAAGAAACTGTTAAAATTGCACAAACTTTTCTTAAATTTCAGGTTGTTCATGTTATTGATATTTTTATAAGGTTACTTTGTTGATGTGAATATTTTCAGTGTAATTCTACTTTTTTTTTTGACAGATTTTTTTTTTCATACTTTATTTTTTTCAGTGGTTCAGAGTTGATATTATTTACAGATTATTGTGTTATTAGTTTACTGGCTGTATGTGGCCCCTGCACTGAACTGAGTTTGACAGCCCTGGTTTAGGTCTTCTGCTTTGATTTCATGTGTGTAAAGGACCAGGCCAAATAGTGACACACTGGGGGGTTTGGGTGGGTGGGGGTGCTGTTATAGACTAACCTGCCACCGTCCATAGGACAACATGAAGAGACAGAAGGGTATGGCTGTCCCGGTCATGGCGTGTGTGGACGGCATGCTGTACTCAGAGTTGTAGAAGACCTCCACCTTCACTACGGGTGGAGAGGCGGGTCGGGACCAGCGGACCATATCCTTGGTGGACTGACCCACGAACAGGTTCCAGGCCCAAACCACGATGAGTCTGCGGCTCACCAGGGCGTCCACGTTCCAAAACAGGAAGGGGAAGAAGATGATAAAGAACATCTCGTTGCCGAGCTCAGTCCCAAAAGTGAACAGGTAGAAGAGGAACTTGTTGTGGATGAGGAACTCTTGACCCCCGTCCCCAGTCAGGGAGTTTCTCCGGAGGGGTTTAGCTCTTGCCGTGTCCGTGTCGGCTGTAGCGGCCGCTGTGTCGTCGGGCCTCCCGGTAATGTCATCCTGCACCCCGTTAACCTGCGGCGGAGTCGCGTCCCCGGCTGCCCCGTTCACTACACCCGCCTCCGCCTGGACCCTCTTCCTCAGTCCGGGATGGTCCGGGTCCGGCTGTCCACTGTCCCCTTTGGTCACTTTGTCCGGAAACGTCCCTTGAACGCCGCATAAATTCTGAAACCTCGCAACATGACAGGGATCCTGGAGATAATTACACATCTGCACGAACGTCTTTACAAACTCGTTAGCCATAATTTCAGTCAAACTTTTTTTTAGTCTAAAACACAAAACTCTGTTCCGTCGGGAAAATAGAGATCATGTCCATCGACCGAGCTTAACGGGAAGTGGAGCCCGGTGGCCGCTGCATACCGTTAAATTACCCAAATATAACAGAGGCAACGTGAGCTAACAGTGCGGGACAGTTACACCGGACTCTTCTCTGTAATGTCCATTAAAACACCAAGAATTTCATCGACCCTACACACTGACAACAGTATCCAAAGTCCGTTACAGTTAACCATTACTTCACGATGTATCCCAATTCATACAGTCACCGACTAACTGCGTCAGGCCGTTATTCCGCTTTTCCGCCTCATTCTTCTTCTACTACTCACGTTATTCGGCACCGCTTCTTCTTCTTCTTCTTCTTCCTCTGTATAAGGTCCATGCCCACATTTGTACAACACCTCCTCCTTCTGGACAATCAAGACATTACACATGTGATCATATAAAACACGGACGCCAGTCATTTGAGTTCAAGGGCCAAATACAGCCCAGTATGGTTTCAAGTGAGCCAGACCAGTAAAATAATTATAGAATGTCAACTCCAAACTACTCAAAAAAGTAAAATTATATAAGTACATTATTTTTTATATCTACAAACTATTCTTCTTTAAATAACGTGAATAACATGAACAACAATGTACAACCTGAAATTAAGAAAAATAACTGCAATTTTTAATATTAGAATCATTTCTTTATTTAATTTCATTTATTTTTTATTTATTTAACAAAAACAAGGGGGAAAATGTTAAAAAGAAAAGAAAAGAAAAAAGAAAACTTTTGACAAGGAGCAGGATGAAGTACAACTTCTATACACCTGCCCTTAGCCCTTAGCCCTTACCCCATACTTTTCTACTGATCACAAAGTCCCATATCAGTTACTCAAAATACTTCATCAAATCTTACACATGTCAAAATAAATTCTAAACTATCCTGCACAAAATGCAAAATGCAAAAAACAAACAAACAAATAAATAAATAAATAAATAAATAAATAAATATAATAAACTCTGTCCATATCATAGCCATATTACACATATAGATA
>JAQQZY010000017.1:23715563-23726294 GCA_030068375.1 Ostorhinchus rueppellii | reverse complement strand
TATATATAGAGTGCATGTTGGCAAACCTAACAACCTAACCTGAGATGATACAGCCCCAGTGAGTGTCTTTGGATTTCAAGGCAAAATGTGATTAAATGTGCAAAATGTATGGTTTTACTTATGTATTCACTGAAAATAAAGCCATTTATTATCTATGTAAACAGCTGTAGAAAGTGTTCAAGCCTGCATGTGTTTACAAATGTACTTTCTAACCCCTTTTAGTTTTGTGTATTCAGCTAAATGTTGGAAGAATGTGCATGTAAACTCTACACAAGTTATAGATACACATTCAGCATCTTTTTGATCAGAACTTATGAAGTTCTTCACAGGGATGTTAAAAAAGAGAAATCACAGAGAATATGGAAATTAATGGAAAAAAATGCATATATAAACATAAAACATGCAGCTATGAAATGTAACCCCTGAAACACATATGATCTAACCTTCTTAATAGTTTTCTAAAACAGCGGACAGCAGCTTGATTACAATTTTTCTTAAGATTCAGATTTTTTTATTTATTTATTTATTTTACATATGTTACCGGTGTATTCTGTGGTGCATTTCAGTTGACTTGATGTAATTAGATTTCCATAAGTTTCTATAAATAGTCAGTTTAGACTAAAATGTGAAGTATTTCAGGTCTTATGTGTTTAATTATTAACATGGCTTACAAAGGCAGTGAAAAACTATATATTTCATATATTTAATGCCACTGTTGTTGGCTTCTGTATACTCTGGGTTAGTGCTTGTAAAATATGTGAACGTGTAAGGCAGAGGTTAGTGTTAGGTATTATAAGTTAGATATAAAAAGTTGTGTCAGCTTTTCTTTCTTTGTCTTCGGGGGCAAATCACTAACTCAGGGCTGAGATGCATTATTGCTCCATTAACGGTTTCCCTTGTGCATCACTGCTCTCAAGTCTTTAATATTTCAACATATAACAGCGGCTCTGTGCTTATCCTGGCTTTAAAGCTCCATTATATATGTACATTCAGGTTCAGACTTTGTGGAACAAGTACAGGAGGTCTAATGTAAAAGTTGCCCTTGTGATTTCCAGTTTAATGGACAGATGTTGTCTTTTGTAGGTGATCTTTAGAAAGATCGCTGATGTGAAGCGGGAGCAGGAGCGGCAGAGGAACGAGGTGGCGCTGTCCATTCCTGATGATCACCCGGTGAGGAAGCTGTTCCAGAGGTTCAGGCAGCAGAGAGACGCTCAGACGCCGACAGAGTCTCACGGTTACTTTGAGCATAACTGTGTGCAGGTGGAGCCGCAACACAATTATAACAGTGACACACACGCTTACACACAATGTGAGCCTCCTCAGCAGCAAGAGTACAGCTCCAATAATGTGTCCTGTGCAGCAGCAGCAGGAGGAGGAGGAGGTGGTGGGTGTAGCATGCCTGCCGCTCCACAGGGCTCGCAAGTGTTTATCCACACTGAAACGTCAATGCAAAGTCATGCACAAGAGGAGGCCAGAGCAAGGCCTTGTGGGGAGACGCCGGCATACCCGAGCCCTCCTGCAGCCAGAGATGGAGCGGTAGGAGGTGCCGTCATCAGAGGAGGCGCTCGAGGGTGGGCGAAGTTTAGGAGCGCCACCTCAGCTGCACCAGCGCCTCCTGCAGCCGAGCCAGAGAAGCTGCTGCAAAAACCAAACCAAAGCTGGACTGAAGGGTCAAAGGTCTCAGATCAGTTACCAGCAGCCAGTAAGAACCAGGACTCAGAGGAGAATGGAGAGACAGGGAGCACAGAAGGAGGTGCCAGCACTGGGGAGGCAGGGGAGGAAACCAGCGCCCTTCACAAAACTGACTCCTGCGACAGTGGGATCACCAAGAGTGACCTGCGCATCGACAGAGCAGGAGATTCAAGAAGTTCCTTTGAGAGAAGCCCGATGGAAAAGAGCCCCATGGAGAAGAACCCATTCGAGCCCAGCGAGGTCTCTCTCAAACACTCCTTCGCTCCTTCGCCGGCGTCTGAGCAAACCCTGCTCCAGACGACGCTGCAGGAGGCCAAACTGGAGCTGAAAGGGGACATCCAGATACTGAGCGGACGACTGTCGCTGCTCGAGTCTCACGTGAGCGAGATCCTCAGGTTGCTGTCCATAAAAAGACGACTGTCCCTGCCCCCGACGTCCTCTCCAAAACCCAGAGTCAAACCCCAGGACTCGGTCACCTCGTCCTCTGAAACAGTCGCCCCAAAAGCAGATGACGGCCCATTCTAAACCCAGTGACAAAACAGAAAATATGTAATTAAACCTCCTGGATTATGCACCAGTTTGCATGTCACACTGGAATCTGCTCTGCCAAAGAAAGCTCTTGCATTGTAAACTTGACTGCATGCACAAATCCCTCTCATGTTACCTTTAATGGAACTGATAAAAGCAGGGATTTTTCTATTACAGCACAGTAAGGTCTTAACTCTGAGTCCTTTGTATGTTTTGTTTTTTTCTACTATTTAACTTTTATTACGGCATGCTTTGTCCTAAAGAAAAAAAAAAGATGAGTTTGGATGTATTTTATTTAAAAAGACAGCAGCAAAGTCACATCATCATTATTGTTTTCAGAATTTCAATACGCACAGGAGCAACAATGACAAATAAACATCAGGTAACTAAACATGTGCCTTATATTATTAAAGCAGTTTCTTGTTGCTGTTTATTTTAATGACACATCTTTGATTTTATGCTTGTGAAGCAGAAACCTCAGAAAATACTGTACATTTGTGTTTTATATTTCATCATTTCTTTATATTTCACTTACTATGCATTCCCTTTATGAACTCTAAACTCTAAACTGAACTTGAGCTTCATTTCCATGTGCATGTATAATATGAATAGTTGAAAAAAAAATAATCAAATCCACCCATCTTCATCTTTTATGAGCTGTTTATGTCCCTTCAAACAACATGTGAATATTTCAGCAGGTGAAAAACTTCTAACTTTTCCTCTGGCTCAGGAATAACTGTTACATTTGTTTATTTGTAAAAATGTATATATAAAAAAAACAAAAAGAATAATTAAAAGGTAGAAAAAAATTGGACACTGTGCAGGAGAGAATGGAATATTCCTCCTTGATACAATCACTGTCATCAAAAATCATATTTAAAAAGAAAAATGTATGTTTACAAGTTGCAACGAAATTCATAATCTATAACCATTTGCTTATTTTTCAAGTGTTATTTTTGTGTGGGTGTGTGAGACTAAGAATAATATTGTAATAATTGTAATGATGGACTGTTTTATGGAGAAGAATTTGATTTAATTTGATAATGCACAATAGGAAAGTCCTTCATGTATCCTGTAGAGTAAGAATGAATATCTGTGTAACATTTTTTCAGCTCATTGATTTTTAATGTAGGATTTAAAAATAATGCATATCAGGTTTTTTATTTATTTATTTTTTTTTACAACTGGGGTTATTTATTTCACTCCACTATGCAAATATCAACAAACCATTTCTGCTCTTAAGGATGTGAACACTTGTATCAGTTTAGATAAGAGTGATTCAGTGCAGATTCAATAAGGTGACGGTTTCACTCCTCAATGTTTTCTCATTTTCTGTGCAGTTATGTCATGGTTGAACTGAAGGACTCGAGCATGCGACTGGCAGTTGATTCTATATGTTTGCTTATTTATTTACTTATTTTAGATGCATAAATGATCTTGCATGCATCCAGAAAACCTGTAAACGGCCAATTGAATAATGAAACCCGATGCCTGCTCTCCATCTGTTGTGCAGTCTCTTCTGTTATGCAACACAAAAGTCAAAACCCATAACCCGTCTTTTTTGGGATCTTTTATGTGCATGCTTTTGATGAAGTGATTTTCGTCATATGAGCAGTTGTTGGAGTGAATATTGTAGAGCTGGAAGCCTTTGTTGCGTGTGGTAGACCTGACCTTCCTTCATGTCGATTAATTTGATTTGATGGTTGACTCTGGAGACAAACGGGAAGTAGAAGAAGGACTGGCATGCAACACCAGCGTCAAACCGGGGACATCCCACTTACATAATCCACCGCAGTATGACACAGAGAGAATACTCCACCACAACTTGCCATTCTACATTTAAAAGCTACTTAAGTCTGAGTATATATCAGGAAAATGTACTAAAATATACTATTAAGTTACACATTGTGCTGTAAAATGGTCCCTGTCAGTGTTTTACTATTATATGATAGATTCAGAGTCATTTTACTGCTGTAACTCTTTAAGGTTGAGCTCATTTGAACAACTTTATCTACCATTCATCATTTAATCTACATCAATTCATCATATTCTGTAAGATCATAACAAATCAGATATTCATGAGTTCAGAAAAACAGCTTCATGACAGTGCTTTTTACAGCAAATACAAGAAAAAGCTGATCTTTAGACAGATTTTCCTCTGTTTATTAAGTTATACACAGCCCTTCAGTTTATCACCTACAATAGAAGTCTCCAGTGTGGATTTCACTAGGCCAGAAGAGGATGGAAAACTCTAAAAGAAAGCCATAGAAGGAGATTAAAGCTGTCAGGGAAATGTAAGAGTACAGAGTATAATACCTCTGAGATACTGTGGAGAAGAAGGACAAAGTAGAGTAAAATACACCACTGAGTTAAATTTTACAAGTTACGGTAATTGTAAATAATCTACATATATATATACAGACAAATTGGACTTCCATCTTCTTCAATCTTGTAGTTTCCCAAAAACAAATTGCAAAACATGTTCCATACATCTTAGAATTTGTGAAGCTTAGTCCTTGAGGCGTAGGTTACACTGATCTACAATTTCCATTGCTCAACTTAAATACAGTCATGAGAAAAAAATTATTAGACCATCAAAAGTCATCAAAAAAAAAAATGGTTATGCAATTAAGTACTAACTCCTGCATGTATCATGTGACTAAAACAGACAAAAAAGAAAACATGGAATGTCTAAAAGCACTGTTTTTGTCAGTACAATGCCATAGATACTGATGTAAGAACTGTGATTTTGGTTATTATCAAGAAAACATGGAAAATGGATAAATATCAGCTCTGAAATTAAACTATTATAAGCTATTTTTAATTGTCTTTGTTATGTTTTTCCAACCAAATGTAGCTTTAGTTGTACCAGGCATTAACCCTTTGATGCATGAATTACGAAAACCTTAGTCAAGTTTTTTGTCCTTAGTGTTTTTATTCCTCTTTAAGCATGAAAAAATAACGTGGTTAACATTTTTAGAATGAAACTATTTTTTACGGAGTTACAAAAATGTCCACTCATTTGTACACCATGCATTTAGCTTTTGAAACAATATCAGAAAGTGATATACTTGAATATTTTAATGCAGCTAATCTGATGTTTTCCCTCATTTTTCTACTATCATACTAGTTATGACTCCCTTCATGGAGATAATATGCAAAAAGAACCCTGTTAATTACAGTCTAAAAACAACTAGCACTAAACACTCAAACATGTTACTGTAGATCAGGTTAATCTAGAACAGTAAAGTTACAGTAATGGTATGAATGACAGTGTATTATGGGATGGTGCATGAGTGTCCACTGTGTTGGCTGATATGGAACTAAAACAACAAAACCCATGAATATAGAAGTAAGCAGCTGTAGAATAAATGCCCTTTGTAGTGACCACGATCCATCAGAGGGTTAAAATGAAGAAGAAACTGAAGAAAACAAAGCAGGTCTACTAATTTTTTTCCGAGACTAGGTGCAGTATCCCTCCCGTCCAGCAGGTGGCGCTACTGCCCTGTGGTTTCCCTCCAAACTGTAAGTGAAAACCCTGCACGTGCAAGTCAAGACCCAAACAAAAGCAGGTAAAGTAAATCAAAGCACATTATTTATGCACGAATATCAGGAAAATGCGCTGTTATTTGAACACATGACTTAAGAGGATATTTTAAAGTGTCTGTGGCTTATTTTCATGACATTTTAACGTCCTTAGTTATGGTTTAAGAGCGGAAAAATATGGAGAATTAAATGAATCTGTGCCCTTCAACGTGAACAGATACTGAAAAAAACAAACAAAAAACAGATACTGATGTTAATGTCTTCCAACTGATATATTCTGTTGAAAAAAAACCCAAAAAGCTAATTTAGATACAAATATTTAAAAATTTTAAAATAATGTATTTTGAACAAATGAAATTAATGTTGTATTATTTTATTTATATTACAAGTTTATGCCTGTAAACAACGGGCGACCAGTGATAGTACTTTTACCCAAATACTGTACCTGAATACAAATTTAAAGTACTTGAGTATTTCCGTGCAGTACTCCTCCGGTCCAGCAGTCGGCGCTAATCTCCTGATAGTTTCTTCGCAAACTGTGAGTGAAAACCTTGCAGACGTGGGAGTCCAAAATCCAGACCCAAACAAAACCAGGTAAAGTAAACCAAAGTACATAATTTATGCACGAATATTAAAAAAAATGCTCTCTTCTTCTTATAAATGACCCAAGGAGACGTTGTAAAGTGCCAAAGGTTTATATTAGTTACATTTTGTCGTCTTTAATTGTGGGTTAAGGGCCGAAAAATGTAGAGAATTAAATGAATTCGTGCAATTTAACAGTGACAGATACTGATGTTTTCCAGCTTCATTCATATTCTGTTTAATTAAACCATGTCTGAGTGAATGAGTGAGGCTCAAACTGACTATTTCCATTTAATGGGACTTTATTTTTCATTCCTACTTTTATTTTAGTGCATGTGTCTGACAGTTTTAGTTCCTTTCCCATTAGAGCTGGGAAAAATGTCAAATATGTTAATTCATACAATGGAGCTTTTGCTTCCTGGAAATGTCTGAACCGTAAAACAGATTATTCTGGAGAAAAACTTAACCCATAAAGACCCAGAGGTACTTTCGTGGTAGTTCCCAAATGAGTCTTATTTCTATATCTTTAAACTTTAAGTGATTTATCACCATTTACTCTAATATTGTCCTCTGTATTTTTTTTTTTTTTTAAGATATATAAAGGTGTATATATATATTTTTGTATATTTTATTTACTGATCATGTACATGTTCATTAAAGCTCAAAATAAAGTTCGGTCAAAAAGCTATCTTTGTCTGCAAAGTATATCACTAATTGAACACAAAATAAGTGTCCATCCACTGTCATTGATCCAACTCCATGGGTTTTAGTGGTGAATCAATATTGTAGAAGATGCCAGTGTTTCCACATGAACTACAGAGCCTCTGAACGTCCAAAGGTCCAAATTAGTCTTTGTTTATTGTTAAGAAAAAAAACAAAACAAACATTTACATTTCTATGTGTCTGTCTGATACAGACACACCTTTTGAAGCACAAAAATGATTTTTCTGTAAATATTTCATCATAATACAGTGTTTAACATTGTGTAAAAATTTTAAAAGTGTACGAAAAAAATATTTTGACTACTGTAAGCTGATCTAATAGTAGAACAGAGATTTTACTGTACAATGACAACTTTTACTTTTCACACTTGTAATATTTTTACATTAAGGTTCAGCTGTGATGTTACTGGCTGTTTGTGCAGGTCTTGAAAGTGTTAAAAAGTATTGATTTTTGAAACACTCTTTACAAGACCTTGGAAAGTCTGGAATGTTGTGTGAAAGTATTAATAAAGTATGGAAAGTATTTCTCAGTTGAATTTTAGTGTATGCTCAACGGTATATAATCTTGTAAGATAAGAAATACACGAGGAAAGCATATAAAAACCTGATATGATGTCACTAATTGATCATTACTGGAATGATTCTAGTGAAACTTGTTTGTGTGATATCCATGTGCTTTGGTGATTTTCATATGGTTTGAAAATGTTTGTCAGTAAAATATGATTTACTGCAAATTCTGCATAGATTCATTCATAAATTTAACTTTTCTTCTACACACAACAGGTACAATCTCAACCAAAAAAGTAGGCACGCAAGTATAAAAGTACGTGAAGTCAAGGACTTTGGGGGGGGAAAAAAATAGTAGTTTCAAAAAAGTCTGGAATTTTTATTCGGATCAGCAAGCAGCCTGTATTAGTTCTTCTTTTTCACTTTTACTGTCTAAAATTGTCGCTCCATAACTGTCTCTGTGGATGTGTTGTAGGACGCTGCTGAACCCGTACTCAGGCCCAAATTATTTTACAAATCAGCACAAAAATGGAGATGCAGCTTCCCCCTCATGAAGGAGCTGAGTTGTCTGTGGTCGACATGCACACAGGTGGAGAGCCTTTACGCATCATCGTCAGTGGTTACCCAGAGGTCAAAGGTGACACCGTGCTCTCTAAGCGGCGCTACGTGCGAGAGAATCTGGACCACCTGAGGAGGGTGCTGATGTTCGAGCCTCGTGGACACTACGACATGTACGGAGCTCTGGTGGTGGACAGTGAGCTCCCAGAGGCGGATCTGGGAGTGCTCTTTATGCACAACGAGGGCTACAGCACCATGTGTGGACACGCCGTCATCGCACTGGGACGCTTTGCCGTGGACTACAAACTGGTGAAGCAGCCGCAGTCACCAGAGACACAGGTGAACATCCACTGTCCCTGTGGGCTTGTGAAGGCGTTCGTGGAGTATTCCAATGGGTGGACAGGAGCCGTGAGGTTTCACAGTGTGCCAGCATTTGCATTTGCTACAGGTAAGAAGAAGACGAGGAGCAGCAGGAAGGGTTTAGTCTGATCACATGATTACATTCACACCTTTTCTTAGATGTGACGGTGACAGTGGAGGGATTTGGTGAAGTCGCTGTGGACATCAGCTATGGAGGAGCCTTCTACGCCTTCGTGGATGCGCAGAGGTTTGGCCTGGATGTGTCCAAGTCCAGGACCCGAGACCTGGTCGATGCAGCCACAGCAGTGACCAAAGCTGTCAAATCTCAGGTAAAGATGTTCATATTGTCCAGGTTTAACCCTTTAACGCCTGAATCGATTTCCAATTGTGGAAAAAAATTTTGACTTGCGTTTTTTTTCTTTCAAGTAGATAATATTTTGGTTGCATTTTGGAGCGGAGGGGGTTTGATGTGAATTCGCAACACTCGGCGTCAAGGGGTTGAAGGGACAAATCTGGACCACAGTGGTTCATTTTATTGTGTTGTCTACAAATGTCAACAAATAGGAAAGAATTGTACTTATATTTAGACTCCAAGCAGTTCTGTAGGCCTCTTCTTTGACCCACAGAGGTGTTTAGTCCAGCATCATGGGAAACTGAAAGCCAATAGTTTATTTATTTTATGCAACAATTCCATTTGTCATTAGAGGAGTAAAAAAGTTTTTGGACACCTGTAGTATTTTACATGAACTCAATATTGTCATGAAATATTTGTGGAAAAATCTTTCTTATAATTCAAAATGTGTGGCTCCATCTGGCAGACGCAAACAATTCAAACAAGTTTTTTGCTCATTGATAACAAGAAAAAAACAACAACTCTAAATTCTTGACAGTTTCAACATTTCTTGTCCTGAATGAGTTTCATTATTTTGCTGAGTCATCCAGTTTTGACCTCGATGGAACAGAGCATGTGCAGAAAGGAGAGCGTCGGTTTGGAGAATGGAACAATACAACACAGTTCAGCGACTTAAGGAATGATTCCTAATGCAATGCATCACAAATCAAAGTTTTATCCCAAATATTTCTTCCACCTCTGTAATTTTAGCATTAGTAATGTTTTGGGGGCCAGGGGGTGGTGGTGGTATCCAATATTCAGTAAACTTATTTCAAATGTAATATATCACAAATGTATAAAGTGACCAAAAGTTTTTTTTCCAGCACTATCATTGCTGCTTTAATGCAATCTAAAACAAAAGGATTTACTAAATAAATGGAGGGACTGAAATTGTGATATTTAGATTTCAAACTGACATCAAATAAATATTGGGATGCATTTGTTTTTGTTTTTTCCAAGGATAAATATTAGAAAACAAACTAGTGTTTTTTCAGTGAACAGAGCATCTGATGCATCATGTTGGTTCAGGTTATTTCAACTGATAACATTTAATTAACAGAATTTAAATCAACTTAAATTTAACAGTATTTGTTTAAGTAGATTCTTTAGTGTAAAGAGATGTTGATGTAAAATAAAGTTTTAATAATGATCTTAACAGCATTCTTCAGATCTTGTGTCTGAAATGTTTACAGATGTATTTAGGTTTTTAATATAATTGTCAGTCGATTCAGATCATTGGATCAGAACAGACATAAATGTAAAACCTGTGTAACTGCATATTTTTTGTTTCCAGGTGAAGCTGCATCACCCAGTCAGTGATGACCTGGCCTTCCTCTACGGGACTATCCTCACCGACGGCAAAGATCAGTATTCACCTGAACCCACCGCAAACATGTGTGTGTTCGCAGACGCTCAGGTATTTCTGATGGGTTTGATTATTCCATGCAAAGTACTAACAAAAACAAGGAGTACTTTACAGACGCTGCATTGTGTCCGCTGATGATCTCTAACATGTTAACAGAGTATCTGCAGGTTTGAGGAAGCTGAAGTTCTGACATTGTAAGATATTTTTCAAGGCATCTTTGGTTAAATTTAACCTCTTAACGCCTGAATCGATTTCCAACTGTGGAAAAAAATTTTTGACTTGCCTTTCTTCTTTCAAGTAGATAGTATTTTGGTTGCATTTTAGAGCGGGGGAATGCGAATTTGCATCAATAGGCGTCAAAGGGTTAAGACCTTACATTCATAAAAATAACAGTACAATGGGTGTTCTGCCCTCACTGTGTTGTGCAACAGCTATGCAGACAGATAACTCACAGACATCAAATGAATTTCCTTCTTTAC
>JAQQZY010000017.1:23685341-23700329 GCA_030068375.1 Ostorhinchus rueppellii | reverse complement strand
GATCTCTACACATTTGCTACACTCTCGCTGACTCAGAAATGAGGCCCAATGTCCAAAAAACCGGAGTGTCACTTTAAAGGAGTGGTTTTTTCACCTATATGTTTACAAACATTTGAATGGTCACAGTGACCTTTAAGGACGTTTTCTTCTTAAAGGACACATTTACATAAGGTTTTAGAAGTGAAAAGAGTGACAGCATGTGTGAGAGAAGGTTAACTGATGGGGCGTTGGTGGACATAAAACATAAAGCACATGAAAATAAGATGATGGGCAGAGTAAAGAGGGTCTTTCTGAATGTGTCCACCTCATTGGCTGTGTCCTCAGAGCTGTCTTCAAGCTTTCAATGGTTTTGTTCCTCTCCTCTTCATCCTCCTTTTCCAGAGCGAGGAGCGTCTTTCTCTGTTCCATGAAAGATTAAACACCATGTAAATCTGTTCTGCTTTTATTGAAGGAAAACCTGTTGCTCATTTGTTTTAATGTGACACAATATATTGCATGTGGCTTGTGTGCATTTGCCATCTGTGTTAAAATCAGTCATAAACATCAGCTTAGTTTATGCGTGTCAGTTTAGCAAATGTATCTCAGCTGACTTGGTTCTGAAGGTGAAAGAAACCTCACTAACAGAACCATATTTTTTCAGCGCAAGAAGGAAAGGGTTAATTCTAGGACTTACAGCTGCCATTGAATTTAGCTGATCAATGTAGTACTCTGGCCAACTAGTTGCACTTTTGTTTTCTTCTTGTTCCTGAAAAAGACAAGACAGACAGAGAATGAATGATGGTGCGCAATAATTCCGAAAACCACTGTCTTTTTTTTTTAATATAATAATAATAATAATAATAATAATAATAATAATAATAATAATAATAATAATAATAATAAGGGAACAAAAAGCCTGCAACAAAATGTCTTGGTGTTTGTTCTAAGAATATTAACTGGGAGTGACTTGGTTTGAGTTTGGTTACATAACACCAGAGGGAAATATTTCAGAGTCACATGAGGGGACAAAATGTTATTTAGTTCATGTCACATGTGTCAAATGCACCAAAGTTGAACAAACTCGACAAAAGACAGTCATATGATTCCTCTTCAGATCATTATCTCTGAAGACTCAACGCCCACAAACACCAGTAAACACGTGGACAGAAGGTCCGAGGCATAAATAGACAAAAATGGAGCAAGAACTCAAAAAGTAGGGCGACACAGATATACAGCTTGTTTTATCCTCTAGCACTTTCCTGAGTTTCAGAAAGAGAAGCTGAGGAGAGAAACGAGAGCACAGCTGCTTGAGAAAATCTTCAGATTAGTAAATGAATGTTAAAACTGTGGATTAGGGACACAGCATGATTTACATTTAGATTAATCTCCTGACAGGCATGTGAAAAATAACAAAAAAAAAAACAGTGCCTTGATTATTTAATTTTCTCATTTAAGAGAAAATGAACCGACCCTGAACTTGGCTTCCATTTGAAAAGGTCCCGGCTTTCATTTTAGCTCTTGCCCCATTAAGCGCAAGCGAGCTGTGACCATCAGGAACTAATTGGGCGTCAGTTAATAAAGCAGCCTGCAGAGACTTGGCAGTTCTGACAGAAAACGTTGGCCTTGGCGGGTCTGCAGGGATCGTACAGGGACAGGAAGGACTGATCCTGCTGCTCGGATCTCGACTGGTGCCAGCTGAACCAGGCGGCGGCTGGAAGGGGTTCAGTCCATTAGTGGGACAGTCGGGTGCAGAGGTGGGACCGCTTCCTTTTGCATTTTAAAGAGTTCATCTCTCAGCGCTCTTCAAACACTGAGGAGTCCAGAGTTTGCACAGGGTCACGATGTCAGAGAAGGGTGGCCAGCTTATTTTGGGGAAATTATTTGAGAAAGCACAGATCAAAGAAGCTTCAGGAAGTGGAGCTGCAGAGCTGTGAGGAATCAATCTCAGTAATTCAGGGCTAATGGGACAGTGCAGTTGAAGAAGATGCCCTTTGAGAACTTTAATAAATGACATCTGAAACCTAACTTGAAAACCTCCATTAGATAATCTGCTTGCAATGTTTGTTTTTTGGCTCAAAATGAAGCGCAGGAGATGCCATGCCGATCATGTGTACTGCATTATAAGTCCATATCAAGCAGAGTGTTTTACAGTAATTAGATCGGAGAAGATGACAACTATCAGTGGAGTACAGTAACCCAATTTTCTATTACTTTATCAAACAAAGATAATTACCTCTTTTAGCTCCATGGTTTAACCAGACAGAGGCATTTGTTAAGGGATATTAAAGAAAAATAGGATAAGTGTGGTGAAGCCTTTGGCAACCAAAAGAAACTTTAAAAGCTTCCTTTTTACATCAGCAGAGTAGACGCTGTGAATTTTCCATGGGATTCATGGGATTCCCGTGGGATGGAAGTCAATTTTGCTATTCATCACATGACTGGCATGAGACAAGAAAAAAGGCGCAACAGGAGTGGGCAGAACTGGGACTCATAACAACAATAGATCTGATTTTATGCGACAAATTATGACATGAATGTTTAATATGAAATGCAGCAGAAAATCCCGTCAAAGGTGTTCAAAAGCATAGCAGTGCAGGGAAATTTCAGGTCCTCGTCACCCTACAGTGGACTCATTTCTGTTTACTGTGTTCACCCCAACATAATGATGCAGCTGTAGTTACAAATGACAGAAAGTTACTGAGCGCAATGCTTGTAGGAAAATAGTGGGCAAACCCTGACTTGTTGGCAGATGATGCAGTCTAGAAAAGAGCTAACAAGCAGCAGGAAAAGACTGGTTTTCTGCAGCATGATTTCATCAGCTCAGGTGCCAAACCAAACAGTTACAGCTTTGAGTGACTTATCTCTTCCTGGGTAAGTCTGACTTCTGAGGGATGTGTTTGCCAAAGAAATGAGCGCCCTCATCACCCGCAGGCTCGGACGCCCTGATAATGACCCCGCCTTCCTCCTTATCTTCCCTCTGCTTCACATACAAAAGCTGCACCTGTGGAAGTGAAGCCTTCCTGTTTGTTTTGGACAACCCAGTGCTTCCTCTGCCTCTTCTCTCCACACACACACACACACACACACACATCCTCTGTGAGTATGTATCTGTCTGGGTCAGAGCCACAGCCGGGCGCTGAATCAGCAGTATTGACGGTACTCTGTCTCTCCTCCCTTTGCTCTGCAGGTCGATGCTGCAAATGTTTGATTCAGCGAAATCTTTCTCCACTTTCAAACCAAAACGGAATCAACTCTACATGATGAAAGCGCTTCTAACTGAACATATGGATCACATACACATAGGTTTTAAGGTTAATTTTCAAAGTTTTAGGAGGTTTGTTTAGGCCATGAGCTTACTCCAAATGAGGCCACTAAGTAGGCCACATTCAGCCCAGAAACATACTGCACTGCACTGTTTCCATTTGCACTAATCTAGCTCCATCACTCTCATTGTTGGTGCAGGCCAGTGGACACTGTGTCCAGGCAAAGTAACCCATTAAATGTATTGCATAGAGTGAATACTCAGCCAAAGGAAAAAACAAAACACCGTGACCTAGGATACTGCTCCTTATCTCCTCAAATTTCCACATTTTTGACATGGAATCTAACTTCTATGTGTGGATATTTAGTATATAAATTAAGGAGGGCAGTCACTAATAAAATACTGATTTATTTTTTCCCTTGAGGCCCACAAGATCAAATGTCAATTGCCAGTAAAAATACCATCAGAAATATCCACAATTGTCAGAAATTGCCAGACAAGAATCAAACATCTATATTTTTAAAAAATGTAGTGAACACCAAATATTTTAAACCCCTTAGGAACACAACTGCTGGATATGTTCACTTCCATTCATTCTGCAAGGTTTTTTTTATTTTTTTATTTTTTATGTGTTTTTATTAATAGCATTCTCTTGTTTTGACCAATTAGTGGCCTGAAATCTAAATGCACTGTTGCCCATAAAATTCTAATAATTTTGTTTTCAGACACATTCTTCTTTTTATTCCTATTTATACACATCAGTAATCACCTTTGATCAGGTGCAGTGATTAAATACTGAGTCTCAGTTACACTTTATCAAGAATAAATCATCCTCGATCCTTTGAAAAGAGGTAAAAATATTTCAGAACCACTTTACGGGCAACAGTATATATGTATTTTACCAACAAACAAGGAAAATTAGCAAACCAGCAAATTTTTAGTTTCTTTTTTTAAACTAAACAACGAATTCCAACAATTAATTATTTAACAGTCTAAAAAACTTTATATCCTTGTCGCAGGATGTCCTCCACAGTCATACATATGGCCTTGAGAAACTCTGCACTATAACATGAGGGCACATTCAGTGACAGCAGCAGAGTTCAGCTGATGTAAATGAGACCAGGCGTCTGTGTTTTCCTTCATGCAGAGAATGAAGTGATAGACGGGGAAAGAGGAACAGCTGAAGCGCTTTTTTATCAGGATGAAAGCACATAATGAAATATGACACTGTCACAGAGCTGGACATTTTATTATGGCTACAAGAGTGCTTTGATAGGACAGGTGTATTATCTAAAAGAAGAGAGGACATGGTGTTAAAAAAAAAAAAAAAAATGCATGCTGCGACCTTCCCTTTAAACCAGTGAGGACAATAGAAGAAGAACTTCATAACCTGAGAGAGAAGATGTTCTTGGAAGACTGACTATTGCACTAGTCTCTTTTTAGACTTCTTGGACCTTTTACATTTCTTTAAAAAGCTTACCCTGTTAGAGGATTATCTGATGCAGCAAAGTAGAGTTAGCCTTCGTCTTACTCCCTCTACATATGCCTATTTTTGTTTCCACCTTGTGTAACATCTGCTTAAGTGAGATAATAATAGCAGGCTTTGATCGGGCAGTAAAAACCTATTATGCAGTGAAGTGGAAACTGGATGTGACTGAAGACAAACCGACTGGAGAAAATTATTTGGTTGTTTCCTGCTTTAGTAGTTGGTTTAAAACGGGAGTGTCAAACTCATTTTAGTTCAGGGGCCACATTCAACCAAATTTGATCCGAAGTGGGCCGGACTAGTAAAATAATAACATAAAAATATATAACTAGTGTCAACTCCAAACTTTTCTCTATGTTTTATAATGAAAAAGGTAAAACGGCATTATGAAAACGTTTACATCTACAAATTATGCTTTAAAACAATGTGAATAATATGGACAAACTGAAAAAATAAGTGTCATTTTAACAATATTATGCTTCAGTTTATCATTTAAACAAGTACATTATAACTTACATATCACAGTGGATCTATAAATGTACATTCAATAACAGATAATATTGTTAAAATTGCACTTCTCTAAAGACATTTCAGTTTCTTCATATTTCTTTAGATTATTCACATTTTGCAAAATTATACTTTGTTTTGGTGTAAATACATGAAAATGTTACAGAGTTGTGAGTATTTATTGGATATTATGGTAGTATTTTACCAATTTGACCTGCTTGAAATTGAATTGGTGTGAACATGGCCCCTGAATTAAACTGATTGTTAATATCTCAGTTTAATTTTAGCATTTCACAAGTTATCACAAGGGCCGGACTGGACCCTTTGGCGGGCCGGATTTGGCCCCCGGGCCGCATGTTTGACACCCCTGGTTTAAAATGTTTCAGCACAACTGTTTTTGAGAGTAACATGCCGGTATATATTTGCTGATTTATTTCACCTTGTTAAACCATTTCATATGCAAATGTCTTTCTGTCATTCAGAGTAGATGCACAAGCTGATTTGTAACCATCCACTGAGGGTAAATATGGATCATTACATACATGCTCAATAATATCAGTATAATATTTAAATCTATTGCCAATAGGTATTTGATGTAGTCATGATGGATAGGTTGTAAGAACTGACGTAGAGGTCTACCAAAAATAATCATCTACATTCCAGAAATATGTAGACAACATTCTCATGCTGAGGCCCGTTGTAAGCAAAGGGACATGCTGACGTAAGGGTTTGTGGTTTGCGTTTTAGGAAACACGGCTTCAGGTATCAACAAATCAATGAGAAAGGAGATTACGCAAACTTGGCAGCAGGAACATTTGCAGATATAATTCAGCACAAGCAGGCGTTTGGCAGTGAGTCTGTGGAGGCTGATACTGAGTTTGACAAAGCACTGAACAAAATAAAGTGCAGAACAATCTTTTACCTTCTTTTTGCTGCAGTAGATTTGCCATTTCTTCTCTGCAGGTAGGGCAAACATGGCTTCCCTGTGTTTCTCTGTGAGGTCAAGCTCATCCTGTAAAAAAAGACAAAAAACAAAGTAAGGAGTTAAAGGAGGAAAGGCGATCATTTTCACAACCGTTTTTTATGCATCTGGATGGACTCGACAGTAATCGCTAACAAACGAAGACAAAGAAATTGCTGTATTTTTAAAAATGTAACATAAATCAGTTTAGTTTCTCCTAAAAACGTGTGCCAGAAGTAGTTGCAGAAGAGATCTGATATTGGTTCAAGAACAGTCTGTGCTAAATCTTTGCGATGAATGGGATATCAGCAGGTTCCCTCATCGTAAATTCAATGAGTCTGAATCAAATCAGATGTCTTCCCAGGTTTAGACATGTGAGTAATGGGGAAAAGATAAGGCGTGGTCTGTCTCCTCGACATGTGGTAACAAACATCTGGAAACAACATGCGTCACAACGAAAAACAGATATTCCACAGAGGCACATGAAGGGTGCTGCTGGGAAGTGTTAGTGTCCTAATACTCTCTGGTATTTAGCCTACGTGCAATTAAAATTGTTTAATTTGAGATTTTATTGGTGAAAAAAGACTGAGATCCAAGTTAGGTTTTGAATATCACATGCAACACTAAAGCGCTGAAGATCACATTCCTACAGCCTCATCAATGAAGAATGTTCAACAGAAACTGACCTGATTTAATATGGATTTGTAATTTAACTTATCCACCTTAACTCTAATCCTGTTAAATCTCTCTTCAGTCATTCTTAAGCAAACGGCCTGAATGAGCGCCATGTGCAAAAGGTGTTAAAGTCTTAGGAAGAATTTTAAGCAATTAAGTGTAAAGACATGATACGGATCAAGGAGGTGACAGGAAATTTAATGTGGTTTTGCCAACCCAATGTTTCCTGCAAATAAGTATGTAAAAGCTGTTTTTACAAAAGTTTTTCTAAAGCTATGAAGCTGTAAAAATCAATATGTGCATCAAGTCAAGCCTGTATAAATCTAGTCATGTCCTCAATCAATGCAGTAGTGCACAACAAGAAAAGGAAACTAATTTATTCTCCACTAAAACAAAGAGGAGGAATGTGTTTTATGCTGCCACAAACTTGTTAATGTCATGTTAAACTGCAGGTGAGAGATCTCAGAGCAGCTTGGATAGGTTAGGGGTAGGAAACCTCACCTCAACTTACAGGTTTTTGGAAAACCAGTTCAAATAATTCTGAAGTTCAGAGGTCAGCTTGTAACCGAGCAGATGGCCACAATTTGTTCCATAACGTCTTTTTTCCTCAATTGTATATATACACACACACACACACACACACACACACACACACACACACACACGAAGTGAAATAAAAGCACGTGGCTGTTTTCTTTCGGTAAACAGAGCAACTGAAAGCCTCCTTGTTGTCACACTCAACTTACTCAATTATAGCTTCATAAAGGGTGGTAGACAAAAACAAGCAATTAGCAGATGGAGGAGGCCAAGACGTCAGGGGGGTCCTGAATGAGGTCTATTGATGTGCAAAAATGTCATGCTTAGATTACTGTGGCAACCATGGGACAGGAAACTGGGGCAGGGGGACCGAGGAGAGCACGACAAATCAGGAGTGACATTAAGACAGAAAAAGAATAGCAGGACTTGACCTGTGACTTACAAGATACACAGGACAGAGAAGAAGAGACAGCTCCTTTGTCAAAATCTTAATGTAACAGTCATGGTCAACAGTGAGGCTGATTATACAGTATTTAACAGCATTACTGTACAATCATCTATTAAGCTTATCAAAGGCATGTAGTGATAATATGAACCATTTATTTCAGATGCGTCTTACACTTATCAGACTGGAAAGTGAAAGAACAGAACAGTGATGCAGAGTGGGTTTCCAAGAACATAAGCTAAATGTTTGTAAAACTCCACTCCTCATATAGACTCATGCTTCTCAGATCCTGTCCACTGGTGTGATACTGTGCCAGGGTTTCCACATTAACTTAGGTGAGAGCTTAGATGCCATCGGCCTTTTTTGCTGCTATTTAATTAAAAACAATGCATTTAAATTCTTTTTTTTAGAGTATAGGTAAAGTATTGAGAAAATAATTCAAGAATTACAAAACAATAGTACTCACTGATGAAATGACACAATTCCATCTACTATATAAAAGAGAAGTGGTGTGTGTGTGTGTGTGTGTGTGTGTGTGTGTGTGTGTGTGTGTGTGTTGGGCATCACACAAAATCGGAAAAGAGCTGACTGCTGCAGTTTGACACAATTCTGTATTTTTGATGAAGTAACATACTAGCAAAAACGGCAAGTTGAGAGGACCAATATTTTGGGAGATATTAGTCATTTTGGAACACAAGAGCCTCGAAATCATGTTGCTATGCCCAGAATAATGTGAACACTTTGGTGGTGACTGTTGGACAAATATGGGACAGCATGCCTGAATACACAATAAATATCCATGCTGGGGGACTGGAATGTTGCCCCCCAGGGTCAGAATGTGGTCCCCAGGATACTGGCCCTCAGGGTCAGCATGTGGATTTTAACCCCCCACCCTTGGTATTGACAGTGTTGAAGTCCAGGATTTATAACCTGTGGTTCCCCATGGGACAACACACTAGTCCTAGTATACATCTTCTCCTGTGGTAGAGAATTCTCATCTTCATCAGCTTGTGCAAAAACACTAGAGCAGAGTTAAATGGTGAAAATCTTGTCATCCTCTTAAAATGTATTTGTATCTAATGTGTTTTTAATGACTCCATTTCACTTTGTTGAGATTAACTTTTGATCTCTCTTATTTAAAAACCCAGAATCTCTGAGTACACCATATGTATAAATTGTTTATTTGAAAATTTTATATGATGGATACAAGATGTCTCATCCTTTCCTATAAGTCCATCTCACCATATGTGCTGTGATAACTTCAAGTTTCCACATCACACTTGTAAAAGTTGCATACTCGAGTATGATTGGCTCCAAAATATTTATGATTTCACAAATACTGGTGGTAAAAATACACACTGAAGTGAGATCTAAGCTTGGCACAGAAAGCCTTCCATATGGAGCGAATGAGTGTGAGAGCAGCCTCACAGTCGAACATTATTCTACTCAGAGAAGGTCAACCATCTCACTCAATGAACAATAAAAATGACTTGTTTTTGAGTGAGATGGGATTTCAATTCAACAAAAAAAACCCCAAACAAAACAAGTTCTTACCACCAACTCAGAGAACATGCCATCCAGCTCATCGTATCCTGGCATCGGAAGTGACGGCTCCATGACCTGCAGGGCGAAGTCCTCCCTCAGCCGATAGGTGATCTCTGGGTGGTCGCTGCTGTTAAAGCAGCAGAAGAAGAAGGAGAGACCACCGCGGCCGCTGCCACCGCCACGCTTTCGGGGAGCCATTGCTGTCCGATGTGTCTGCCCTGGTCTGGTCCGGTAGGGAGGGTGGGAGGCTCCTTCAGGGCCTCTTTACAGCCTCCTCCACCTCAGAGTTTGGCCTCCGTCAGAGAGCACTGTGGAAAAAGAAAAGGACACACAGTTTATTCAACAGCATCAGAACCAAAGCCAAGCATCAAGTCAACAGAGCAGCAAACACTAGTGTAGAACTCAAAAGCACTCCAAACACAAGAGTAAAAGAAACCTTTCATTTGGGTGGCTTTTTAATGATGACGTTTTAAGACACAGATTATGCAAAAAGGACAAAGATAAAAGAAAAACACTAAAGGTACAAAGACCAATAACTTGCCCTCTTGAAATCTGTAGGCACAATCTGGCCTGATGATCGACTACAGAAATGTTACTTATTAGCAGCTCCATAACACAAAACTCTGTGAGTTTTCCAGACTTGCAGTCTAAACCTCTGCCCTGGTAATGACTAATAGTGGGGTCATAATGTTGGAAGGGAAAGTACAATGCACCGTATCACTGAGGGCGTACACTGAAAGATTTAATTATGCAGTTTATACAATAGAGTCCTAAGAGAGTGAGGATTGAACTGGAGACCATAATTTGCCAGAATTAGTGCATTCAGAGCTTTTCATCTCCTGTTTCCTCTCTTTTCAGACTTTTATTTCCTAATGAATACTGATTACAGGGGTGTGTTTACGATGGGTGTTGGAAGAGGTGGTGGGGGGTCGTCTTATTTTGGCTTGTCACAATGGCCTTCATGGTCAAATCTGGAGGGTTTTTTTTTATCAACAGGTGCATGAGCCAGTGAGCGAGTCGACATTAAACGTGTTGTCTCAATAGTCAGACACGAGTGACTTGGTGCTAAGGTTTGGTATTTAAGAAATGTGTACAATTCATCTCAGCTCCTGTTGGTTCACTGGCTTGCTTCTGGATGACAGATAAAAATACAGACAGATCAGCTGTTGGAAATGACCAGCATTGCTGTGGAGGGCTGAGTGCATTACAGAAGAACATGTCATGTCCTGTGAAGGGTCTTACAGGTTCACCATTTAAACAGAGTCGGTGATGTTATTGCCACTTTGTCCTCTATGAATTTTATGTGGAACATCAAGTTTTATGGTTCCAGGTATTCAAAGATAGGTTGATGAAGGTAAGACGTGTAAACAAAAGATGAAGCACTGTGGGTCTGCAGAGGTGCCCTGGCCTAGAAATCACATTCTTCACAGATGAGGGCTTCTTTGGTACCAATCACAGTAATTTTTTTTATAGTCTTTTCAGTGAAAATTAAATACAACAAGTTCAACTCCCACCAAAACTGTCACCCGTTTCACAACATCAAAATTGCAAAATAAACAGTACGCAATGGGATTATTTCTTGCACATCATTCAGCCTTAATCAAGAGCAACAATTAACGCTGTTACTTAATCCCACAATGCTTACAAAATGATAGCACTCAAATTTCAACAAAAGATACATTATCAGCAAGTAGACAAGGCAACTCAGCGCTAATGTCTCAATGCAAACATATAGAAAAAGTCAGTTCTGGTGTGTGTTAAATCTGCTAAAGCATCTGATTAAACCCAATGTAGTAAATGTTCATAAGTCACAGAAACAAATGCAACCATTTTCCAAGATGTGTTGAGCGACGTGATGCCAAGTATCAGAACCACAGACGCTGCGCTGACCTGCAAGAATTTCTGGATGTCTTTTCTTGGTGACCATCAGCCCACAACATAACCATGCTCATCTAAACTTTCCCAGTGATTTCCTAAAAGTCTGTGGCTTTGACCAGTCCGAGTACATCATATGCAGTCTGATGTGATTCTATATTTAACCTGATCAGGGTACTTCCCTGTCATCAAAGGATGGGGGTTGGAGGCAACAGACAAAAGGAGAAATTGAGGATATTATCTATGTGTGATGGTGACTTGTAAATTAAAGATGAGTTACAAAAAAGTCATTTTGAGGTTTCTGTAAATAACCTGATCCCATCACTGTGTCAATTTTAGTTACTACTTTGGTTCATCTGAGGTTTCCCAGTCTAGCAGTAGTACTTTTTATAGCCTAGTTTGAACAGACTTAGACTGGGAAACGTGACTCTTTCCAACCACTAGGAAAAAAACACATCAGCCATATTATTTTTATGTTGCATGATTTTGGTATCTTTTATGCTGATGTTGACCAATACAAAAAGAAGCAAATCCACTTTTCCTGAATATTAGTGGCCTTATTCAGATATGAACAAATGCATAGAAGCACAACCAAACCAAAACGTTTTAACCCAGTACAGAATACTGCAATTCAGTGGCTTTAATATCAAAACAGGAAGAGGAATAGAGGCCTTTTAACAAATGTGTTTTTGTTGGATGGTAATAAATTGCTGCAATAAACATTTAATCAGGAAAACAAGACATGAATTCACAACACTTCTTATGTCAGCAAAGTAGTAACAAGTGGATTCATTGTCAAACAAAACCAAGAATGTATAATGTTATGAGACTGCTAAGTCAAACACAAAGTATATCTACATATTGTGGGCAGTGAATGAAAAACTAAATGTATGGTGCCTGAGGTCAAATAACCACATGTGAGGCACACAGCAGCTCACTCTTACTAACATAGCGAAAAGTGTATTTATTTTGACACATCCTTGACTTTTCCAAACAGACTACCAGAGGCCTCAGCAGCAGCTGCCTGGCCTCACACTCACTGTCTATTCTAGCATGAAGGGATGAGGCTTTTCCAAGCTCTCTTTGACCATATTAGTCCACCAAACCGGCCCTCTTTTCCATTAGCTAAAGCGAGCTGTAAACTTTGTATAAATCAGAGTGGGAGAGAAGATCCGACCATGTGACAGAGGAGACGACGAAGGTTTGGGCACTGATTTACTGTGAGGACTTTGTGTTTTGTGTCTAATTGTTAACCTGTGTGCTCTGACATTAGCCCTGCGGAGTTTGTCTGTCAGACGGTCAAGGTTCCCAACATAACACAGACCTGTCAGAACAAGAGGACATTCCTCTCATAGCCAGGTGAGCCTTGTGACCCTAAACAACAAACACACAATGCCAGAATACACTGCTCCACCTGCTCTAAGAGGGGGAAGCACTACGACGGATGGACAACACAACCGGGGATGCAACTCACCACCATTTCCACCATCAGTCATTTAGATAGTGTGGTCTATAAACGGTCAGAAAACCTCAATATTCAGTTTACGGTCCTGAGGTGAGAAGTAAAAAAGCACAAAAACTTCAGGTTTCAGGTGCTTTACATCATACATTTCAAACACAACTACTTGTACACTCCAATGTTCACATTTTCAGTACCTACATTCTGCTTCCTTTGTTTAGTTTTATAATGGAGTTGAGGAGAATTATCTATTATTCACCAAACCTAAACAGAAAGGACAACACACAGAAAAGATGAACTCTTAGTGTGTCCGTTGGTGCATATGGTGTACGACAAAATTCAAGAAATGATGCAAAAGACATAAGATTAAGGTTATGTTTGTGAGAAAAGGCGTCAAAATGTTTCAAACTGCTGTTGGCTGAAAACTGACCTGCACTTTGTAGCCAAGTAAATGTTATATTTATTCTTTAACAGGCTTCACATGGTATTAATATGACATGAAGATCAATTAGCTTTAGATGAACAGTCCTTACATCTATACTTCAAGTGCATTTTTTTTTTTTTAAACTTTTACTGCAGTACAGAAGCTGAATAAGGATTTCTACTTTTACCAGAAAGTAAAGAATACTTTTGCCATGACTGTCACTATCACAGCCACAAGAAAATATTCACATTTTCGTGGCTAGAATCAGAATAAGCATTTCCTAAACATCCACTCAAACTGATTGAGTGATTATGAAAACGGTGATTAATTCAATAGTTGAGATTTGATTCATTGGTTGAGTTGTTGCAGCTCTGAACACGACCATTCCTCGCTGTCCAAACAGTGAAAGTCAGCCAAGTAATGGTTATTTACAGGAATTATCTAATCACAGGAGGCATGTTTAAAATGTGGAGATTCAGCACAATGATGATAATGCCATGTAGCAGCTGCACTTTGCAATCAAGGAGGCTGCTGTTTTCTACAACATAAACTGAGTTTTGGTCTGCGCTGGAGAAAGGTTTTACAGTACAAGACAGATTCTTTTATCCTCCTTCATTCATACGCATCCAGTAATTAAACCCGCCCACACATATTCAAACAAACACTTCGCTCTTTGTCTGTATGAGTTTTATCCTCGGACAGCCTTGTTGTTTTCTTGACCATGTGGTTCGGCTGGTGACCTGGCGTGAGTCCAGGCCGTAAAAAGAATCTCAGTGTTTGTAAAAAGGGAGCGTGGACTGGTGCGCCGGCCTGCTGAAGACCTCTCTGGTAAACCTGCTGTTCTGTCAGGTCCGCTGGACAAAAGGCAGAAGTCGAGAAGAGCTAAACAGATACGTGCTCACGTTACAGAACATGTGCGAAGAGGAATGAAGACGGTAAAGCAAGAACACAAAGATGACCCCACACTTTTTATCCAGCTGCATCATTTTTGCTTTGCCATACTCCCTTTCTCCTGATTTTGTTGATTGTACTCCTCTTTTCAGCCTCCAGTCTTGTTCCCACATTTTCATTTTACACGGTTTTCAAATATATTACATGTTCTGCCATGAAATAACTGCTGTCATCAACAGACAGTGTGCATAACTTAAGACTAACACTAATAACCAAATACTGGCTTGATTTGTAGGAGGAATTCAACCTTGGCTGAAGAACACAGTGGACAGTAGTGTATTAAAAACAGATGTGTATGCGCTATCTTCATTTGGACCACCTGGCATCTCGTAGCTGTTTGTGGCTCTTTAATTTTTGATATCTGCATTTAATAAGGTGGCCTAAATCATTTGCTGCTTTAATGTTGATCCAGACAATATGGAGTTGAACATCTCAACAAGTGGACAAAGTAGTTTTACAGCTGAAAGACCATGACAAAAACCATGGGTTTGATTATCAAGTCCTAAAACCTCATATTAGAAGTGCAAAAGGGCTAAAGTTCCACCTTGAAGAGCTGCAGTGCTTTTCCCTTGGTCTCAAGCGCTATAATCAACAAGAAAGCTGCTGAATACCCGACTGCTTCAAGGATGGCGTTTTATATGGCCGTGACCTCTGACCTCTCTGTGGGAGAAGCAAATTAAAGTGAGATTTCTCCTGCTGAAAAAAATCCATAAGCTGTGATTGTATTATCCCTGCTTTATGTCAACATTTTAACCCAAGACAGTACACTGAGATACAATACAAAGTACAACTAAAAACTAAATTCAGGACGCGTATGGAGTAGACACGTTTTCTCCACGCTCCCACCTTTCCTTAAAATATCTTAAATTTTAGCCCCCTTAC
>JAQQZY010000017.1:23666852-23681087 GCA_030068375.1 Ostorhinchus rueppellii | reverse complement strand
TCGCATGGAGCCTATCCCAGCTACTTAAGGGTAAAGGCGGGGTACACCCTGGACAAGTCACCAGTTCATCGCAGGGCCATCGCGTCCTGCGATGATCTGGTTATTTGTTAATTTGTTAAGCAAATGTTTCCAACTGCAGCATTGGAGGTTTACAGTTCTCGACATGTTGCAAAGCAGTGGGTCTCAGCTACCCTGGCATCCACTTTTATAGAAATCAATCCAAATAAAGGTAGTTTTCAAACACAAACTTCGACATTAAATGTACACAACTCCATTAACAAATTAGGGGAATTGCAAAGTTGCACAACTGGTTTTAAAGCACACAATACATGTGAACACTTTGTTTCAGTTCTGAATGACTTTTGAGCACTGACCTGACACATATGGGTTTCATTCTGTTTTCATCGTCAGTGTTTCTAAATTCATATTTAAACACAATGAGGATGATATCTGTGCTCATCAAATACTTGACAAATCATGGCTGCCAGCTACTGCTGACATTGATATGTGTGGGAAAAAAAAAAACCAAACTGATATGAGATTGTATTTAAAGTAATGAAAGGCCATTTCAAAATTCTTCTTAATTGTTTGTTTAGTATTTGTATTTTTTGGAAGCTGAAATGTAAAACAGGCCATTTCACACATTCAATCTGTAGAATATTTCTTGAAGTAATGGTTTTAAGACTTTTGGTACAAAGTTTAGCTTCTTAAGTTCTCCAAACAAAAAAATCTGTTAGTTTCTTTTAGTAAGTTTCAGTTTTTTTCCAATAGAGATATTAAGTTGCAGAAGCTTGTGAAATAGACCAGACCTGATGTGACTCACTTTACTCCAAGATCTTAAATCTGATGAGGGATTCTTTATGAGCCGATGGTGGGAAAGAGGGTCTATTAAGAAGTATGAAGATTTATTATGAGAGAAGATTCTTTATTTGACTCAGTCAGACTGTTGCAATTAGATCCATCTCTTTATAACCAGGGCAACAAACTTTGGCAAACAAGAGCCTACTGAGAGTGTCAGATAATGCAAACTCAGCGAGAGGATCAATAAGCCCTTAAATGTCAGCAGAGAGTCACTGGCACTGAATGGATTATGGCTGCGCTTTGGACTTAATGAAATATTCACCTCTTAGAAGATCTGCATCAGTGTAAATAAACAGTGAGAGGAAAACCTACAAAGCTGTTGAGGAAGCTGCTGAATAACAGTGAGAAAAAAAAAAAAACACAACCCGTGGGTGACATCAGATATGAGCTGTGGACTCTGAACTGAGAGCATCGTAAAGCACCAACAGACATCGTCATGACCTCCCCGTGTGCAGCAGGGGCAGTAAAGGTGATAATGAGCACAACAGCTGTAGACAATTCAATATTAGTCATACATTTATCATTAAAAAAGCAAATATGCAACCTCAGAGATCATCAATAATGGGCGTGGAGATAGGATACCCAGAGCTGCAGCCTGTCCTTTAAAAATCCCTACCCCTTCCGCAGTTGCTATGGTAACCAGAGCGGTGGGTGACGGGTGGAAGCTGGGTGGGTGGGTGATTTAATGTAAGCCCTTTCTACCACACGTTACTCTGCTTTTTAATCTGCTCTGGATGTTTATAGGGGAGAAAATAGGATTGTCTCTCTAATTCAGCTGACAAAAACAAAACCATTAAGGATTACAGGCTAAAATCTAGTTTGCCATCACACAGCGGAACCATGAAATCCTGCTGAATTACAAAGCTTTTAGTGCTCTGTCGTGCATCAGTGTGTGGAGTATTTACAGGCGACATAGGGTGTATAAATGGAAGCCAAGGGAGCGGAGAATGGAACCTGAGAAGGATGACAGGAAATGGGTGAGGAGACTGAGCAGACCCCTCTGTGCTCAAGGTGACTTTCCTTTTCATTGACCTGATTATGTGCACTCCGCCCCCATCACGAAAAAAAAAAAAAAAAAAAGTGTGCTGTGCTCTCATTCTCTCTCACTTGACACTGATAACGGGCTGCGTTCGCCAAACCGCAGAGAAGAGCTAGTGGGAGGTCGCAGCCTGTAGCCTCTGTGTGTGAACATATTTCCACCACCACCTCACCCTCTCCAGACCAGCCTTGTCATTAGGGGGCATTCCCCACATACAGAGCTTCTCACCACAAAATCAGCCCCAGGGCCCAGTTAGAGCACCCCATCATCCTCCCCCTTCTCCCCACAGTTACTACGGCAACATGTTCACCCCCCCCACCCCGTGCGCACACACACACACATACATGGCACCTCCTAATTAGATAGATATGACACAATCACCTACGTCTTGGTGAGTGGAATCCAGCCTGTATCCTGGGGAGTGATAAAGCAGACCAGTAACCCTGACTCCCCTCATGAACACACACAGGCCACGATAGCCTTGGACTATCCACTGGTCACATGTATCTACACGCACACAAACACACATTCCAATCAGTAGATAGCCGGCTTCAGCTCCTGCACTCCTTCTCCTGTGTTCATTTGATTACCCAGCAGTGCACAGATTCATTGAGCTTGGCTTACCCTGTCCAGGACTGCGCTTGCATTCCCTTTATATCCTTAGCTCTCTGCAGTATCCAGCTTTTTGCACTGTCGACAAAAATAACGATGCTTGCCTTGAAGGCGGCATGCAGTGGGGCATTTCTTGCGCAAGGTACGTATTCCACACAGGTTCAGAGTGGGTAGTAGCCACCTTGCAGTCCTGATGGTTGTCAAAATCAGCCCAGAGGAAAATCCCAGCAGCAGTTGGATGGGAGGCAAACGAGGGATAAACCGGCTGTGCGGCAGGAGCTGCTGTTTGAGATCCTGCAACAAGCAGCCAGCTGGCCGGCGAGAACTTCTCTGTCCTCGGCAGGCAGCGTATCCACTCCCTGCCTAACCTCCTTCACTCTTGTCTTCCTCTGCAGAATGCCGTGGGGGCAGAGGGGACAGGCACAGATGTTACTGGCTCCAGGCCACACCCCTTTTCAACACTCCTTGTCCTAATAGGATGCAGCCGAACCGTGGCCACCGCCCAGCTCACCCCCTCCCCCCTCCTCAGGCTTTGGACAACTTATTTAGGGTTTGTTTGGAGAAGGTCTTCTTGGAGAGCTGCAGGAGAACAACAACACTAAGGTGCATAGACTTTTAGTGCTGCAGGCAGTCAAAGTGTGACATGAGTATTCACTAAAAATCTCCACAATTATAGCATCAACTGAGGATAAAATAAAGTGTTAAACTCTTCCGGTGTGTTTAAACACCTTCGGTTTAATCATTTCAAAATGCTGCAAAGCATTTGTTCTTTCTTTTGCCAAGGATGAGATAACTGACAAAATATCAGAGGACTTTCATCTAAACAATTCCAGACACTCCCACATGATTTACAGCTCAGGTATCACTCCTGGATCTCAGCTAATTACCGACTCAAAACAACCAACATTCATAAACATTCCTATGGTACAACATCTTTGATCTGAGGACATAGAATGAAGATGTGACAGCCATCAGACAGACTGATGTGAACTGGATAGGTAAAGTTACCAGAAAACTTTGTGGTTCATTTCACTTCCATGTGCCTACTCATGCTAACCTTCTATAGACAGAATTACCATTAATCACCAATATGCTGTGTTTTATAGGGAAAACACAAGGTAGTCATAAAATAAAAGTGACAGCTGTACAATTAAATACAACAAACCAGAAAAGCAATGCAATGCCATGTTTAAGATGCCTGAATGTTACAAGCTGTGTCAGAGAGGTGCCAATTCAACTCTGCAGTCACTTTTGAGACCATATAATCCACAGTAATTACTGCTTTCTCTCTTTGTACATACAGGAGGTGAGAAAATCAGACGTGCTCTCATAAGACGATGTGTGCCATCTATCTGACTCAGAGCCTGCCGGTTTTCCATACAGGTGTTGACAAAAAGTGTCATCTACGTGTCATTCATTTCCTGTGTTACAGAGGTGTGTCACACAACAGTGATGGTAATCGAGCTAAAAAGACGTCATGAAGCTTTTGTTGGATGTTTCCTTATACAACACTCACCGAATCATCATGGTTCAAAAGAAACGTGGTAGAGTAGCATATATCCTGTGGCTAATATTGGAAATTCTGGACTTGGACGCTTCTCTGCCTAAAGGAAGTCACAAATCAAACCTTAAAAGCTGAATTCACCATTTCCTCAACAGCTGTGAGTGAAAACTCAGCAATAACCAGTATTAAAATAAGCCCTCTCTTCATCTCTTTTCCAAAAGGGTCATACATTTTCTTTACATGAGAATGCCTTTTAAAGCCAACATCATTTCCCATGATTTGTGGGTTATTAAAAGTTCAAAGTCTTCAAACAGCTGCCTCCTTCTGCAATCTGAAGATGCCAACGTGTAAAGTCGCCTGCAGCTTTAAGATTTCTGGTCTACCTCAAGTCACATGTTACTGATATAACTCTTCTGAAGCATTAGCCATCCGCCAATTTTTATATTTCTGTACTTGAGCCTGCATTGTTGATCCAAACGAGTGGGCTTGTGGGAAAGGGTTTATCTCAACAGAACTGGTGTTACAGACATCAGTGGCAATCCACGCCGGTGCAGTCATGAATAGATAACACTGGAAGCTGTACAGTCCTGGGTAGCTGCCTCTGAAAAGAATGTCATGCAGCTGGAATAACAGACAGGTCCTGTTCCCATGGAGGGCTTCTGTTCTGGTGGGATGGATTGGCCGTGTCAATAACAACCATGACTGGTGTTGTGGTGACTGGAGGTCACAGGTACATACAACAGTAAATGTATGGGGGACAGAGAACAGTGACATTTTCATGGACAATTGCCTGTTATTATAGTGCTGTGTTAAAAGTTAAGACAATGTACCAAAACCTCTACTCAAATATGAGACGAAAAAACATACACCTTATACATACTCCTAACAGTATGTCGTTATGGTGTGAAAATTTTTCTCTACTGAACTTTTGTTAATTAACAAGCATTCAAGGGCAGCCAAATCCATGTTTGCTTTTTTAAACAGGAAACAACATCTTTATTCAAGTACAATGATGGTGTGTGTAAAGCCACTAGAATCTGGATATCAGACTGTAATTCATCAACACGGAAGTCGAGTATAGAAATCTAATTGGCTGCAGATTGTAGATGACCCTGGAAAGTTCAACTGTGATTACAAGCCTGTTGACAGAATTTCCTTGCTTATATAGCAGCAAAAAAAGACTGGTGATGTGTTAATCGTTATGCTTGCAATGTGAAAAACAAACCATACACATGGCAAACAAAGGAAGTCTGTAGTGGTAAAGAAATCAGTAAAAAAAAGCCTGAAATTAACTGTCAGTGTTATTAAAAACAACAAGGTCCTACTCCATACTAATGACATGTACAATTTCAATAACCTCAAGTGAATCATGACCAACAGCCCTGGACTGAAAAAACAGTTTTGCAGCCTGCTGCAAAGGAATGTGTGAAGGGTAACGTTATATTACGGCTCGTATCATGTGGTGGAAAGCTACAGGCCTTCACTGTACATATGTTTCATTCAGGGTGGGGCCAAATCCATAAATTCCACCCATGCAGCCCTTCCCTTGCCGGAGACCCTAACTATCACAAATTAAATGCCAGAATTAAAAAGGGTCCTACTAGTCTCTGCCCACCCTCTGAGAAGTCTGTAATTACCCCCCCGGAATAGAGGGGTTCATCCCAGAAGGGATGCTCAGCTTTCTGCATCCAATAACCTCAAACAACTGCACACATCTAAAGGAAACACTGAAAACTGCAACAAAAGACAACATTTATTTACTGTAAAAAGGCAGCCGATTTCTCATTACAAATTTACTGTCTAACTTATATTGAAAGCCATTCTTTGCAAAATAAACTAATAAAGTATAACACCAGACAATTCTACTGAGATTTTTTCGCCAAGACTTAAAACCTATAAGCCTTGAGACCCTCCATATTCTCAGGCTTAACTTGAAATGTATGCATACAAGATAAAGATACACAGAACTTCCCAAATGAGGCACTGCTGTAAAAGCATTCTGAAGTGAAAAGCTGCAGCTGCAGCTGCAGTGAACGTGCTTGTAACGGATTGACAGAATTTGAGGGTTAAAAGGCTGTGGCTTAACTTGTTGATCCCTCCAGATGTAGGCCAAACTCTCTGCGCCGAGAAATCAGGAGTTAAGGTTTTCCAGCTAAAAGATAAGACAGAGGAGGTAGCATAGAGAAAACCGCAGCAGTGGTGGCATATAAACAAACAAACAAATCAAATAGAGTAACGGTAATCCATCCTAATCCAATCAGGACCCCGTCTGCTGAGGGTGAAGACAGCTTCAAAGCAGAGACAGCCCATTAGCTAATGTGACACACTGAATCCATGTGAAAAGGTCTGAGGTCTGGGCCTTCTATTTGACCGCAAACATGGATGCGGGTCTGGCTTAATGCCAGCTGAACACATGACTGAAGCCTGAGGTGAATCCGTGCCAGCATATGCCGCCATGTGGCACAGTGAGATGGTAGAGTTGCAAGCTGCTTATCTTAAAGTCTGTCAAGATTTCAGCAGACAAAAACAGGAGACAAGGAGAATGGCAGCTAAATATTGAAGTCATGAAAAATCAGCTGGAAAGCTCGAGCCACTGTACGGAGAGTGTAATGAAACGGCATAAAAGGATGTTTGGGGACGTTAACAAGGACACCTGCTGTTTAACAGGATCGACCTGACAGCTTCTGCCCTTTGGCGTCTCAGCTATCAACAGTGCAAAGCGCACTGCTGGAACACAAACAACACTGTTCAGGGTAGCAGTACACTTAACCTAGAAACAGGGCTGAATACTATGGTTGCTTTGCATAGATCAGTCGTAATATATCAGTGTAAAAGATAGGCTGTGAACCACTACTAAAGAAACCTTTATTTTTGGGCATTAGAATCTGACAAATGAACACAATGAAAGAAATTGTTCAGATCTTAGAATGGTGAAAGTTACAGAAAAGTAAGGGAGACAGACAAGGACAATGGTCACCACTAAAAAGCTGAAATACAATAATGTCTGAGGGACATTTAGCTGTTGTTGCAGCTGGTTTCGTCTGAATGCGTGGTTGTTTTGACAGCTTCTCTACAGTAATGTTATCACACAGATACGTTATACTGTGGGAACCTACTTGACGTTGCAGCAGCAGCCTAAAACTCTGCCCGAGGAGTTGAGGACACCTTCCGTTTCTGGCTACTAACGTTTCAGAAAACCATAAAACATTTGTATCTGCTAAACTATGAGGAGGGAATTAAGTCTCAATTTCATGCAAGATGCAGATAAAGTTGTTTATGGGGAGTCAGAACAAATGTGCCAAAGAAACAACAGTTTTTTTTAAACAATCACAACCTCTACATGGTCAATAAGACTGTGTGTCTCACATGACCAGCTACAACGATACTGATTCAGTTAAAAGGAAATGACATTACCATGGTAAAAATACCAAAGGCAGCTATACAAATGACAAAGAAACCGAGAACACAAAGCGTACATTTATTTTCATATTAAAGACAAAATTTACTTAAATCAAGGGAGCAAAGCACGTTAATTTAATCTATGATCAGGCCCAAACAATTATATTCCTCCAACTCTCAAACTTTGTCATAGTACTAATGTGTAGTGAGCCCTGAAGGAGAGATAGCATTTAATGAGAGAAAAAAATAAAAGTTATAGCCTAAACATATTTTTCTGTCCTTGCTCTTCTGCCCAACAACTTGTCAGAACTTGAATGTGCCTTTAGGAAGGTGGGGCAGCATTTTGAGAGCAGGATAAAGCATGCTATGCTCGGGCACAGTCTGCAGCTTAATCTGATATGTGTCTGCTGCTTTCAAGGCCTAGTGTGTACGATTTGTTTGGGTTCTGACAAGAGAAACTTGCCACAAGGTTTATTCCTTCAAAGGATAAACTTAACAAGATATGTTATGTTATATTCCACTCCTACAAAGGTCCACTGGTTACTTTTTACATCTGTAATATATAGCTCCAGACTTAAAATTAAAATGGACATTGTAAAGACTGATACCATCACGGTGTAATAACATTGTCTGACATGCACACCAAAATAAGCCCTATGTTTTGGTTCTTTTTTAGCTTTAGACCAGATGATAAAGTCTACAGTTTAGCTTTTGCATCTTTTGAGATTAATCTTCTTTGTACATGCACTGATAAGAAAATGATCCAATTCTAGAATTCAGTTAAAATGCCTCTACACATGCCAAGTTGTATTAGATTTGCTCCAATGTTCTGAACATGTGTCAGTTCTCAGTGATTGACTCATTTCTACTATAATTACATGTAACAACTTGAAATGATGAGTGCACAAATTTTGCTGTTAAGACAAAATGCTGGCACTGGACCAGCTGGAATCCCTGGAAACCATTTGTAATTTAAATAACCAAATTACCATTCAGGGGTTTACAGACGCACCAAAACTGCAAACTCAGGCAAAACTCTCATTTCCTGCATCTCTGCATTGGGAATTAACATTAATAATGCGACCTAGACAAAGGGGAGAGAGGCGTGCAAGGATTGAAACATGAATCCCATTTGGCCTGTTAAACCACCTCCCACTCTCCTAGACCGACATCATCTCGGTTATGGGACTCCCCCTCACACACACACACACACACACACACACACACCTAACAGACACACACAGGACAAGACCCACATGCTCCCTTTGTTTGAAGCGCCGCACAGCTATACTCTTTCCACATCTTGTGGCTGGGGCTCACAAGTGATTAATTTTAAAGCTCATTGTCATGATAATTTGAGGTTTGCCTCAATTTTTTTTGTTCTGGCATTAAAACTGTTGCTGTGAAACTTTGTAATAGACCCAATCTAACATCACTAAGGAGCAGAGAAAACCATTAATTAAAAATTATACAAGCTGAAAAACTTGGTATGCTTAAAAGGCTTATTCAGAAACAACCCCAGTAAACCATCCAATAATAAATATACCCTTTGCCATGTGATATGTAATATTATGTTAGTAAAAACAGATACTGAGAGTAGACAACATAGTTCAATATTCATGAGACTTCATAGCATGTACCCAGTGCTGTATTGTAAATATTGTCCGTATTATACATTCTTCACCTCTTTATGCGGCCTAAAAAAAAAAAAAAAAAAAAAAAAGAACCTCGGAGAGCATAAGAAGTAGCACAGCTCGTACTGTGTTCTCCAGAGTACATTTGCAACAAGTTCAGATTGGCCCAAAATATAATTTCATAGGTCACCCAGTTCTAGATTTAGAACCATAAGACTGCAGATCAAGGCTTGTTCCTCTGGAGGGAGATAAGTTTGTGCTGCAGAAGCAGTGACTGGGCACGCAACTTTTTCCATCATGTTGATTTACAGCTTGTCTCAATTGAAGTCACACTAGTCCTGAAATGTTCATTTGACTGTAACAACAATGCAAAGGTGATGCATGACACCTGCTGTGTTTCACATCTGGTTTCATACACAGACCTCACATCATCAAGTGGCTATAGCAGTTATTGCTCATAAAGTCAAGGACCACGAAGGTTCCATTACTCACTACACAGTCTGAGAGTCGTCAGCCTAACGCCCATTAATTAAAAATCTGTCACCACCACATGGTTGAGCTGGAAACAGGGTTCATTGCCCTTTCACCTCCAAACAATCAGGAAGGTCAAGAGTCAGTGGTCTTGGGAGGGGACAACCAGTATGTAGACTCTGGGTGGATATCTACATGCATCTCACAACAGAATGTCCAAAACATATTTGTGATTTAACTGAATGGAGTTGTAATTGAAAAATTAGACATACAAAAATTAAAACAAAAAAAAAAAAAAAAACAAAATAAAATGACCTTAGTCCAATATGTTGTCATGTCGTACCTATGATCCAGGAATTATTTCAGTAAACTACTAAGGTGGTTGCATGCTACATGACATGTCTCATCTTGTAATCAGTTTGGAAAGTGGATTATCAGTGAAATAATGGTAGCCACACCAAATATAATGACTATAATGACACCTGTATTATTTTGGCTTGCAGGTTTACTTTTTTATTCAAACAAAACATTTTACAAGAGTGGAGATGTTCTTTGTTTCATGCAAGGTGGCCACCCCCATAATGTGCGTCCATATGTCTCCATCAACTGGAGATTAGAGGATAAATGAGCTCAATGTTTGGAAATGATAGTGTACTGAGCTGAGGATTTCAAGCTCGTCACGAAATCCTCAAAGAATCCACAAAATGTGAGGCTGTATCTTGGGTGTGTCCAACAATGACCGTCTAAGCCCAGCTGTCCCAAAAGTGAGGACAAGTGCAAAGCCAGGCCAGACTGGGGGCAGGGTGTGGCATGGCAGGGGTGCCATGGCGACAGAGTAGGCCTCAGCAAAGAAGGGATGCTAAATGAAGCCATTGTCTGGCCCAAGTGAAGCACACTGCACAAAGAATGGCACATTCAAACAGTCATACAGGCCTATTGTTGTGGATAGCCAGCAAAAAGGACTGCAGGTCCACAGTTTATCCCACAGGATCCACTGCACATCATACGCACAACTCCATCTGAAACGGACCACCTCAAACCATTCAGGGATTTTACAGGTCACCCAAACTGAAAATATCAGTAGAAGAGGTGAACTGATTCTAGTGCATCTTAAGTTATGAATGATGTGAACAGGTTCAACTATTTGGTATAAAAACAAACAGACGAGGCTCCACATGCGAGAACGTAGCTCATCTGTTGTTTCAAGTATCAACTTTGACTCACAACGCTGGTCACAGTGGCCTTGTACACTGAGAGAGATGGTAAGAAGAGTACAGATAAATCAGGGAAGGGGGCTTGACAAAGGCAATGAGTCAGGCATCCAGGCAATGGTATGGTGTGATAACCTATTAACATGACGGTCCCTGTGGCTGTGTGAATTGTTCCACAAAAACAACTATCCTTCGTCATTACCAAAACAATTCAGAGGAAATAAAAATCAGACATGTTTCAAAGTCAGATTAAAGACACAACTTTCAATCAATCAAAACAATAATACAACATATAGCAGTAGTTAATGTTGTGAAGTGAACTAGGATATTGGGAGTTGTTTTTTCACCACAATTGTTAGTGCAAATCTCAGAAGAAAGTATGTTTACAGACATGTACTCAAACTGGTTAACATATATCAACCAGCTATACATAATGTAATTGTCATGAAATAGCTGTAAATAACATTTAGATGTAAAGATTAGTTAAAAGGACATGCCTCCAGGCAAGGAGTAAATGAGACCGGATGTTACACAGAATAAAACTGCAGATTTCTCCGAGGCATACAAGTCAAAGGAATATAAAATATAGACCTGGTTGTTTTTAGACATGCTAACGCAGAAATGATGAAGGATAGTAAAAATGCACAACAGCAGGGCAGTCGTCATGGGCGTGTTGTTCCACACCTGCTTCTGCACATTAATGCCAACACAACATCTAGAGAGCTCACTGACATATGGTGGTCTCAGCTGTGTTACGACCACTCCTAAATGACATCCGTTGTTGAAAAAATAATTACACCACACCTCCCCCTTGTTGTTGATGCAGTCATTTACTTGTTCACATTGTAGTTCTTAATGTGAGCCAACGAGAGAGGCTGGGCCGCCACCCCTTCACTGCCCTACCACTGCTGTGAAACTTTACACTCAGTTCATTAACCCACTTCCCCGAGAGTGCTTCGGGAGTGTTTATGTGTGCCGACAGATAGATGACCATCTACAATCCACTGTGTAACAGACTATGGGGAAGGGATGTTGATGCCTAGTTTGTGTTTTCCAAAAACTGAAGGGGCACTGCCAGTTTTCATGAATCAGTTCAAGATGATGGTCATTTTATCAACTCATCTGTCATGAATACTTGACAGTGTTCTTGGTGCCAAATGGAGCAACCTGGTTTTCTTTCATCATGAAGGACAAGTTAAGGCTGAGATGTTGATTTTATTCACTGTTTGAAGGACATCATCACTGCTATGGCTACAGCTAACTGAAATATACCATGGGATAAGTGAAAACTGAATAAGAAATCACATTAAACTCCATGGTTTATTTTGTTGTTTCACAAATTACACTCTTCATGGCCATAATCTTCATTAATGCTCTTCCATGTTACAGACAAAAACATGGTGGAGAGTGAATAAGACACAAACTCTTATCATTACAATCAGAAGATGAACAAAGCAGAGAAGTCGTACCTGAAAGAGGGGTCTGGACTAGTACTAGATTACGCCATGCATCATTATTGTGTCCAGAACTGATGACAATGATACCAGGTCCTGACATTTTGCTCATATGGAACAGCCCTACAGGGACATTGCTGCTTTGTATCCTTCCACATGATGACAAATGATGTTCCAAAATGCTGCGACTGGGATGTGCAAGGACAAAGTAGCTTATATCCTCACAGGTACAGCTGACCAGTGAGTCACATGCTGCAGAAAATTTCACCAAGGACTGCTTTCTTTGACATTTTCCGACAGCAGAGCAGTATGTTCATGTTTGTAATAACAGAGGGATGACATGAAACGTCAACAAACATCTAGCGCCAGCAAATACTTGCTGTCGCTGAAGGCTGTGCTTTTATAGATGAAGCAACTCCAATGTGTCGCATAGCTGCATAAGTGCTGAAGATGACAACCATTGAAGGTGTCTAATAAACAGAATGTTATGGGTTGTTTGACTGTAAATGTACTATAAAATGAATATGTTTGCTCATCTGTCAGACAAGACTTGGAGCAGGCAAACAAACTCACTACCAATGGCGAAGTTAATGTAAACCACACACACTAATGCAATGCTTACACTTTGGTTGCAGGAGACAGATAAAACCTCACACTATAGTTGTATTAAAGGAGCTCTGGTTCAACCAAGCTCTGCAGGTTATCTTTGGCTGATAACAACCAGCAGCTATTTTACTTCCCTCAGATTTTCAATAAAGGTTTAACACAAAAACCACCTGAGCATGCACTTATGACACAATCATCTGCAATATGCGCAGAAAAACAAGACACGTAATTCAAATATCTGTAATCAACCACCTCCCAGTCTGCACAATGTGGACAAAATAACAGCATGGTACAGCATGTAAGGCCTCAGCGGTGTTTACAGTGAAAACATGTTTGCGGATCACACCATAGTAAGGAAAAGCCCTTTCACAAGGCAGCAGCCCATTACAAGCACATACAGGCCCCTCAGTGATTTAGAGTATTTTAATTCTCGGGAATGCAAGCCTTTTCTGATAAGCACCCAACTTGGAGTAAGCCTAGCTCCAGAATGATTACACTGTGATTGTCTGTGTGTTTTGCCCTCTGACCTCACCGGTAACTCTAAGGCTTTTAGAAGTGAGTCATTCCACTCCTCAGAAAAAGTGATAAAAGTGATTATTAACCCAGAACAGGTGAGATATTATATGCCTGAAAACACCAGTGGCTGACCCCTTCATCAAGTATAACATGGCATCTAGGGTTCCTTATGAGGACAAAACATCAGACCAACCAATCAGGCATGAGAACTGTACAATACATGAAAATCAGTACAACATCATGTCAGTAACACAGCAAAAGTGCAACAATCTCGTCACATTTTACACGAACAACATTTTTACAGCATACTTGTATACATACGTAATACAAGGGGGCAAATATGACAGAGTGAAGAAACTGATCTGAACAGAATACTGAAGAAATATCAGCAAGTAGGCTATATTATTACTGGATTTTACTGGAACTCAGTATCGATCTAATTGTCGACCTTGAATTTCCAGTTCTGGTCAGGAGGATATGTGGTTCTTGACTTACATAGCTCTAAAAGACACTAATGATAAATGATTCATACCTTCCATCAATCCTACCCACATATTTTAACAAGAATAAACTACTATATAGAAATATGTTAACATCGTCTTTTCTGGAAAACATTGTTCTGTTATGAAATAATGTCATCTGAAAGAAAAATGTTTTAATGTGAATGTATTTGGATATTGTGTAACACCGAAATATGTGGTTTTAATTTATTCAAGTTGCTGATAAAGAGAGCACATGAGGAAATCTGTGTGGCGCATATTGCAAAAATGACCACCCATGAACTCACCAACTAGCTCCATCTCTAAAAAACTGTGCAAAAATGACCATGCATAAACACACCAGCTACCTCCATCTCTAAAAACTGTGCAAAAATGACCATGCATAAACACACCAGCTACCTCCATCTCTAAAAACTGTGCAAAAATGA
>JAQQZY010000017.1:23629697-23657269 GCA_030068375.1 Ostorhinchus rueppellii | reverse complement strand
ATCTCTACACATTTGCTACACTCTGGCTGACTCAGAAATGAGGCCCAATGTCCAAAAAACCGGAGTGTCACTTTAAGAGGTGAGTTTTACCTGCTTTCAGAGCAGGCTTGGGTGGCTGGCTCTTCGGTGCCGCCTGCTGGAGGTACATGTGATAGATGGAGCTGGAGTTCATGGTTGCCGGGCCTTTACGAGGTGACTGAGGCCGTGACCCCCTGTCTGCGATGAAGGGCCGTACTGCCACAGCTGGTGGAGGATCCAGTCGCTCGCTCAGCCCAGGAGGGAAGAGAGGTGCGTTGGGCTGGAAAGTGGGACTTGGTGGCACTGAGATACGTTGTTGGATCTGTTGGGAGGATGATCCTGTGGAGGGTGGCACACGGGGCCAAGCAGGAGCTGGTGGGTTTGGGAGGGGGCGAGGAGGAGGTGGTGCATCTTTACGGCGCTCCAAGGAGCTGGCTGAGTTTGCAGAGGTGAGGTGGGAGCCATAAGGGGGTGGCTGTGGCTTGGATATGGCGGGGGAGGAGACTGCTATTTTGGAGTCTAGCACCTATGGAGAACAACCATAATATTAAACACTGTCAGAAAAGCTTGAACAGAACACCTCAGGTATAGCCTACGACTTGGTAATCTCATACATCATCCCCAACACTGAATCAGGACGACTGATTACAGAGCAGCAGCATCACTTTACTAAGAATCACAAGAATCACTTACATCAGGGGTTGGGATTATCATTAACAGCTAAAGTTGTGTAAAAGGAGTCTAACTTCAAAATCACCTTCAGTATTAATAACACTGCAGTATACATTCCAAAGTAAAAGACTATTTACATTTTAAAACAGAGGTGATAGCATACCAGAAGTGACTAATGAAAGACAGGACAAATGTGCAGAGGTTAAAAGGAATGAGAGGAAGCTCGGAAACACCAACCTTTTCTGCAGTGGGAGCAACAGGTGAGCCTGAGGGAGGGCTTTTTCCCTGGGTATCAGTTCCTGAGTCTCTTCTCTCAGGTGGCTTCAGAGTTGTGCTGGTCTTGCCTACAGGAGGCCAACCAGTGTCATTAGCTGAGAAACAAAAGGGACAAAGTAAGTACGATGAAAGACAAAAACTTGAACATAATGCAGTCATTAATATATCAGAAGCACTGGCCTCTTTTAGAACTAGTGACAAAGCATGTGCACCAAAGCTAGGTCTAAATGGTATATTATTTTCAATGTTTTTAAAGGGTTTGAATCACATAAAATAAATATTCTTAGAAACATCATAAAGCATGTATGAAATTTTACAGTCATATAGTATATGTATTTGTACCATTCTGACCTAGAATTGGTGACAAATGGAAGGTTCAGGATTTTCATAAGCCTATCCTATTAATTAGATATCACAGTAAAAAATATTTTTGTTGAATTTTGCATTATTTTTAAAACTTGCAAATAAGAGGTCTCAAAAATAGAAAGTCTGCTTAAAGCTATATTATCAAAGTAAAGGTGATATACTAAGAAATGATTTCATGGACTTGTATTTTGGAATGGCTAAAAGGAAAGAGGGAAGTCTAGGGAAGAGAAATATGCCAATCTCTCACTGGTTGGAATTTTAAGTGTGTTTATTTTCACTTTTAGTTTCTCAATCATTGTTTTTTTCCCCCAAATGTAATAATAATAATAATAATAATAATATAATAATAATAATAATACAGGAAAAAAATAATATGAAATAATCTGAAGGTAAAATGACTATGTGTTATGACATGTGTTGCTGTTATCACTGGAGACTCAATGTTTCAGGAGGATAGGATAAAAACCCAGAACCTTCACTTCACATGAATAATGGAAATGAAGGTGTCCGCATTAGTGTTTTACAGTTTGACTTAATTTTGGTCATGGAAGTTTTATTTAGTTAGTACCAATAGCTAAATGGTAATTTTGTATTCGTAGACTGACAGTGAGTGACTAATGTACATACTGTTTGTATTCAGATTTCGTGTGACTATATATAGGCACCTTTAAAAGTAAGCGCAGGGATCAAAAGGAAGAAGACAGAAAAAGAAAGACACAACAAAAACAGCATCGGACAGATATATTTTGAGCCAAATGACAGCAAATAAATACATACTGTGATCAAATCATTACAGACCTAAGCCTGTAGCAGTTACGGTATGTTAGGGTGACCATACGTCCTCTTTTGCCCGGACATGTGCACTTTTTACAGCCTGTCCGGGGCGTCCGCGGTGTTTTATGAATTCATGAAAATGTCCGGTTTTATTGTTTTTCACAGGACCAATTAGCGCCTCCATTTTTTTACAACTCGAATACTGGTTATAAGGCACATGGCGTCTTTCAGTAAACTTCAAATATCATTTAAGTATCTTGAGCCTGAGCCGAGTGTCCTCTTTTTCTGATGTCAAAATATGGTCACCCTACAGTATGTAGGTGTATAAGTCTGAGAAAATACCTCCGATAAATCCAGGTATTTATTGGTCAAATTACAGTTAATTCACAAAACTGTGTTTGTTGTTTCCTCTGGTTCTAACTTCAGATGTCCTCCCACTGTCATACAGTAAGGACAAGACAGTCCTACATATTTCTAAAGTCTGTGAGGAATGAAAACGATCACCTAAGTGACAGCTGCTGAATGAGTCCTATGACACTTCAACATGAACAAGTGAATTTTCTTGTGCATGTGAAGTGTTTACAAATGGTTGCTGTGAGGATGTGATGTGTATGTTAAAGTTAGGCAGGCAGAGGATGTTACAACAGCACAACAAAGTAGCCCAAATGCTTTGGACTGCTTGTTATGTGTAAATTTATGAGGCACTCGACTCGTTGAACCTTCTCAGAAGTGCTAAAATGTGCACAGATGTGCACCCACAGGATCAGCCAGGACAGTCTCTTCATAAGATGAATGATGTTGAAGACTATGAAGAGAATAAAAATTCTGCAGATGGCAGCAAAGCATTTCAAGTTGGCAGCACTCCATACTACGTCATTACAGCAAATGCTGCAAATTAAACCTCCACATGTTCTCTCTCTCCAGTCCAGAAAAACTGCCTGAATGCTGCACTGACAGAAAAGCTTAACAATGCCAAACAAGGATGTGTCAGACAGCAGTTCATCAAGTTAACCAGGCACAGATGCATCTTGTCCTCAGTTTCTAAGCAACTCAGCGTTGTTTTATCCAAGAATGGAGAAGCATCATTTTCATTCATTTTAATCAATCAGTTCTATGGAGTGTGAAACTAGTCAAACTGAGTGCAGATTCATGACAACATTTGTCTAAAAATGAATCTTTGTAATGTTGATTTCTCAGTCAATTACACAAATAGTAACTAAACTGACAATGATCTTTCAAAAATACAGCTGTAAAATGAGGTAAAACTCCAGATTTTGCTGAGGATCCTGTGCTATAGTATAGAGAGAAGGTTCAGAGGGTGCCATCCCTCTGCTTATGCAACACTGTGCACTCACGAGACGTGCCATCAGAGCCAGTGGAGGCTCCAGGGCCTGGGTGTGTTTCTGGAAGGGGCGTGGGTACCGGGTCCACAACGATGTCTAAATCAGACACCTTCCAAGGGCCGGGAGGCTTTCGCACACCGTCTGCCCCAGAAAGCGTCGCCCCACCCCACCCAGTAAAACGGAGACATTACAAAGACAAGACAGCAGTGACAAATGAGAGGAGAGAAAAGGGAGGGAATCACAGTACACAACAGAGTACAAAGGAAAAGAGTGAGGTTAGACAGGAAGGAGAAGAATTACAGAAATAATGCCCAGAGTGGCCAGGTAGGAAGGAAACAGTGCAGCATGCAAGATGTAGTAAAAGTACTGCGATGCGGCTCTGACAGTCAAGTCAGAAACAACCTTCTCACAAATCTGTTTATGTTCATTTAGTGCAAGTGGAAAATTCAGTAAAACCGGAATTTAACAGAAGCTTAAAGAACATACATAAGATAGCACCAACTGCTGATGGTTTACTTGTTGTGTGCCACATGTTGTTACATTTGTATAACACATGGACATCAACTAAAAATTACCAACCTGACTTGGTGCGGCCCTGGTTGGCTTGGTTATTCACACCCAGAGTCTGAGGTTTCAGTGGATCAGGTGGCAGAGTATAACCACCTTCTTGCCGGCCGGGTACAGGGACTTGAATGTACGGCCCAACGGCAGCCACCCGACCCAAAGTCCCGGGGGCTGGCTGTGGAGAGGGGGGACCATTGGCTCTGTTGAGCTGTAGGAAAAGAGAGCCAAATGAATATTAAACCAAAGAATATTTTACTTCACAACTTTAAATGAATATTGGACCAATTTTCCAAATTTTCTTCATTTCTAATCTTTTATGTGCTCCTTGTCTTACAGGAAGGTTTTCTTTTTGACGTGCCTCAGCTTTTTTCTTGTAGAGGCGTTCCCGCAGTTCGCTGATACGCTTGTCCATGAGTGTCACTTCCATGTTGCGCTTGTTGAGAAGCTCTTTCTGTTGCTGCAGTTTACTATTTTGTTCTTGGTTCAACTTGTTTCGAATCTGCACATTAAAAAGGTGAGATAGTTCAGTTTTCTAGGGTATTAGATGGTGTTCAAACTGTAGCCATAATACCACAGGTTATCATTGCTGGTAAACATTACCTGAAGCTCCTGGTAGAGTTTGCGGAGCTCTAAAGCTGCAGCACCGGTGACTTGACCACCAAGAGCAGTCTGCACGCCGTTGAGCTTCCCCCGCCGCAGGTCCTCTAGCTGAAGGCTGAGCTGCTCCACCCTCAGCACCGCTGCCTGTAACTCCGCCTGCTTCTCTTGGAATAGGCTGCTAACTTGCTCAATCTCTGCCGCTGGGTATAAGAAACAAAGCCATCACATCATTTCATTCATAATGTAATCATACTTTTACATCAGCTGGGTGTATTTTGTCCAAGATTAATTTTCAGCACTGAAATTATTATAACTTCCACCAAGCCCCATGGAAAGATTACAACAGAAATTTGCATCAGAGCAGGAACACTGTCTTGTGATCAGTTTTGAAATACTAAAATAAAACTAATACATACACAAGTTTCCATTGATGACCTTGCTGTAATCCACCTGGCCTCTCATTGCCCGGATCTTCTTCAGTTTTGCCTCCTGGCTCTCCACACGGTCCTTCAGCCTCTGCAGCTTTTCACTTTCTGAAACGGTCTGCTGCTGACGTCGCTCCTGCTGCTTCAGGTAACGCAAACGTTGCTCCTGTAGAGACAAAGAAAAAGATTGACATTTCATTAGTAAACAAGTAAATACATGCATAATTGCTTTAGTGTATTCAAGTTCCTTTAAATAATATTTAAGTGAAATGAAGTGTAGATTACAATTTGCCGTTCCCCCTGCTGCAGTGGATGTAAAAAATGTCTCGTGTTAAAACCAGTGTTTATTTCATCCATTCTGAGCATCGCAACACTGGGTACCACCAACCACTTTTAAGTGTGGAAAAAAAGGAAACTCAACTGTAGTGTCAAGACAGAACAACAGGCTGGACTCCATGAACAGCAACACATGAAAACACAATAACTTTTTTTTTTTTTAAACATTATTAATGTAAAGAAAAAGTCACACTCTAGAACTTTAATTACAAAACCTATAAACATTTCAATCTAACATTAAGGTGCAAATTTCAAGGTATTTACGGATTATAGACCAATTTTTTAAATTCAACAGATTAATTTGAACAATAACAGTAATCCTGTAGCTATCTACGTGGCAGACGATCCCTGGAACTAGGCTAAATCTTGCTGTGCTGTGTCAAGACTGTCTGAAGGCTGAAGAAAGGGTCAGATGACTTCATCTTTCTATCCAACTGAGAACTGCTCCAGTTTAGGTCTGAAAATAGGAAATGACAAGCCCAGGTTGCCAAATGACTGCAGGGCTTCGAGTAGGCCTACTTTTTAGACACCACAACAGAGGCAATGAACTGCCTTTCGATCTGCGAGGCCTACAGTGGGCTTAGTGTTGCATGACTGATCAGCACACCACAAGCACTTTGGTCAGACTGTGTTAGTGTACTGAAAAAGCCAACAGGAATGACAAGGTAAAAGGTTTTTGTGGAGATTTGCTGCCTAATGGTTCAATTTCTTTTTATGTAACAGGTGATCCAGGAAAAATTAAAACAGTTCATAGCGTGTTCAGGTTACTGCCACACCTGTGCATACTTGTAACATTTCCTTCATTTTTTTTTTTGTACGTACATGTGAAACAACTAAACTGAACTTGGCGATTAATGCCCAAAAAGTAAAGTTCAGAAAAGATCCCCATGGGCCAAGATGAAATGTTGGGAATGTAGAAGTGTGACCGGTTTTATAAAGGGTCAGTCCTTAGCGTTCAAAATACAGGATAATTAATGTGGCTAAGTACGCCCTGCAATATATGCAAACGTGTTCCTCTTGACTGAAGTATGAATTCGGGATGGTCCCGGCACCGTGACTCATCCCATCTCATTTGTTACATAACCATTTGGCCTCATTTTGGGTCACGACGGGACACTTTGGATGAGAGCAGTGCCACACTAGTCCAACGGAAAGCCTCAAGACTCAGGCCAAAACATAGTTGGACTTGTCTGAGGTTGTTAGTCCATGAGAATTCAGACAGATCACAGAATGAAATAAGAATGTAAGGATGTTTTCCTTTGCATCCCATAAGTGGAAATGTATGATCATGACAAATCTAGTTTATAAGGTGAAGACTGTCACCTGCAGAAGAATGATTAATAATGCATAAATCCGTGAAGATGACTGGTTACCTTTGCAACGAGCATCTGCTGCTGAGCTTCGATTTGCTGCTGCTGCCGTGTGGCCATCTCCTGCAGCTCGGACAGAGTGAGCTCCACACGTTGATTTCCCACCTACACAAAGACACACAACAGGTCAGCTAAGTAATAATAATAACAACACAATGATGTCGACTGAGACTGGAAATACATAGAGGTTTTCTGAGCATTTACAACAGTGACTGTTGAGCTGAAAATGTGAATCAATAAGGACATCAAGCGTAAAAGCTCCAGATTTGGAACTACTTGAAGCTAAGGGAGGTCACATTGGAACAAGTAACTCTCTTAGGAGACTCAGCATATAGCAGCTTTTGGTAAAAACTAAAAAGCAAAAAATTTCAATCTTCACCACAACAAATAAATAAATAAATAAATAAAGGCTTATTGGCTTCAATTTGGTCCCCAGAGGACATCTGGTTTTGCAGTGATATGATAAGACAATAGAATACAAAGAGACAAGAAATGACAATACAAAAAAAAACTACAAAAGATACAACAAAAAATGGAGGGTGGGGGAGTGTGAGGAGGTACTGAATCTTGTAGGCTTCAGTAGCAGTCTCAGGTTGAAGTTTGAAGTGTGTATAATACAAGTACTGCATAAAAAATAAAGTGCTGAATTGTGTGTAGATTATCAGCTTCACCAATATTAGGATGACATGGATATATGGATATAAATTCAACCACTTAATGTAACAACCACAACAAAACTGAGATAAATAGCTAATTTGGCAGTGCCTATCAAGTGTAAATCATATATTTATTCCAATAAACTTTAGTGCCAACATTTTTAGACAAATTAAGTACAATCAAAACATTTGCTATTAAAACTTGCACAAGTTAAAAAGTTACATAAGGATAAAATACGAAAAAACATAGAAAGAAGTTACACAAAAAGCCATTTGCAGCAATGATTTTAAAGTCTGTCTGATTTCTCCAGCCAGAGGCTCAAACCAAGTAAGAGCAGTGAGAGTCCTCCTCTTCCTCCTCCCTCCATGCATCACTACAGCAGGACATTAATTGTGATGACATCCAGTTAGTGAGGAGGGAGATTCGAGTCTCTGAAGACGTTGTGTAATTTTCTGTTTGCACACATGGCGAAAAGCACAGAAACAGTCGAAGACACCTGTGCATATGTTTTTGTGTAGGAGAGATATTCTTAGAGATAATAAGCTGTAAACTTTTGCTGACTGAAAATATAGAGGAGCACAGACCTGCTGAGAGCTTCTGACTGTTTGTACCACGCTGGTGCCTTCGAATTCATGGATTTTCAGATGTCGTTAATAACGGTTGCTTCAATAACCTGCTTAATGACGTTATTATGGCTCATGCTTGCAGCAACATTTATAAATAACAAACCAAAAATTAGGACTGTGGCAAGCCATTTTCGTTATGGATACACTTGCAGATTATTTCATTCTGTTAATACCGGAACAGTTTTAGTGAAAATAGGCAAAAAGAAAAATCCTTTACAATTGATATTCTTGTGCAGTACATCTTGTTTTAAACCTTAGTGTTAAACCTTTAAAGCATGTAAATAAATCCCGTATTAAAATATATGTATTATACTAGCATTTCAGTTTAATCAATGGATAATCCATTCATTCAATTGTGGAGGAGCGGGAGTCTATCCCAACTACTTCTGGATGAAGGTTGGGTATGAATGAATAAATGAATGAATGAATGAATGAAAGACATAGACAAAAAAACACTACAAACGCCAACAAAAGCAAATTCCTGAAGTAACAAAACATGAGAGAACAATGAATGTACACTAATACACTAAAAAAATGATGAATACAATTTCACTGTCATTTACACAAGATGTAAACAAGAGTGAAGAACTACACAATTATTTAATGCCACCCCTTTTCTGAAATCATACACTACAATATTTCAACCTACTGACATTATTTTAAGCTGCAAGTACATAGCTAATCCTAACATCACAAAACAATGACCATCCCACCAGACAAAAAGAAAAGGTATGTCCTGGACATGTCGCCACTTCATCACTGGGCTGACATACACAAATGAACTCAATGGATAATTATTCTTCTAAATATATATAAACATGGACATAACCAAAGAAGATACATCAACGGAAGTACAAGCTAATGTGAAACAGAAGCAATCGAAGGCACCAGAAATAATAAACAAAGAGTTCACCTGCACCAATAGTTTCAGAGATGATCTCCTCTTGAGTCAGACATCTGCGCCTTTGTAACACAACGCTCCACTGCCGGTCTGTCACTGTATAGATGTCTGAACATTCTCAAAGCAGTTTCTGGCGTCAACGTGCTGCTAAAATGCTCTTTCTGAGCAAGCATGAGGCACAGTCCTCCAAACTACAAGCAGCTTTGAAATTCTCAAGTGCTTCTCGACTGAGCCTTTAGGAAGTGTTTTCAAAGAGGGAGGAGAGAGGAGCTGATGTGGGAAATGTCACTGGTTTTTTTTGTTTTTTTTCAGTAACACAGTCAGAAATGTTAAATATCTGTGCTGGCAGGGGAATTGTTTAAAGGTGATGAAACAGTGTTTATCAACAGAGTTCAAGTGTGTTTGACTTGTATTTCCCTACAGTACGCTATTTTTGTTTTGCTTGCCCTGCCCACAAACAAGCAGTAAAATAGTTGGGGACAAAATTTTTTTTATCCTTTTGTTAGATTTCCAGCGCTTGCTTATTTGGTGCTTTCCTAGCTGGCATTTAATAAGGTGTAGGAGATATAAAAGGTATCTAGGAAGCCTGGGTAGGTGGGGGGAGGGACGTGGTGACTCAAGTGAAGCTGAGATGGGGAGAGTGGGGGGCGGGAGCACTGGCACACACAGCCACACTCAAGTGCACTGAGGCAATACTGCATCAGTGACAATTCACCCGAGGGAGAAACAGACCCATACCCTAAGACAGTGATGAAGAGGAAGTTGGAGAAACACCCTGCAGAGTGTGTCATGCTCCCCACAAAGTATCGACACTTTGTAGACATTTGACAAACACATAATGATGTTCTAATATTGACAGATTTTCAGCTATGTTAGGCAAATAAAAGAAGTTGTAAAGGATGAAAAAATGGAATGAAAATGTGTGTGAGCAATGCTGCGTTCCCCTGGGGCAGCTGTGCTCTTTAGGAGGCGGTGGCTTCTCAACAGGGTGATCGGCTCAGCTCGATAGACAGAAAGCCCCCAGGGTTTGGGCAGCAGTCCATGGAAAAGCCAAAGCAATGATCCTCTTAAGGCCTGTTATATCATCCAACTGATATAATCCGCTAAATCAGATATTAATAAGAAAGTCAGAAACAAATGAGCTTCAGCACTTGGGAGGTTAAGCAGAGGTTTTGGATGAGAGAGTAGTAAAGATGGAACGGCCATTTTTGTCTGTCCTGCTCTGATGTGTTTAAGGGCTGGCTGATCAATAGCCCATGTTTTAAGTAATACAAGCTAGACTTCACACATGCAGGGTCAGAAGTTCTGGGTGTAAGATAATGAAAGGAATGGCCTCTAGGTGCTCTTCTCTTCTCCTACACTGCCATAGACTAAAAAACAAAAAAAACCAACAACCCACAATTCTTCTATTTCTTACTTCACTGGAAGCTTCCCTTCACCCTTAAGGTTGAATTAGTGGTTCCTTGACCGTAACACTTTCCCATTGTGAAATCTGGGACAGATGGTCGCAGAGAGAAGACACCACGCCAGAGGCTGCTCTTATCGGAGTCATTCGCATCTTCTACCAAACACATCCCAAAGCTGAACACGCACAACAATGGGAAACCTGGGAAGGAAATATTGACTGTGTCTAGACATGAAACACCAGGGACTGTGAGGGTACTCTTTAACACCACTTTAATATCAGAATTAATATTTCCTCAGATACTTTTACCTCAAAACACTTTGGCCAATTTAATATAGCACAAAGTGAACTTGAAAGAAAATAGGAGACACTCAAAGGCTTTTTTTTGAGTTTCAAGTTACAATGCACCCATTAAAAACTACTAAAACTCTTCCTCTGGGAACTCTTAATACACAAATGCGGTCAGTTTTTACAGTTTAAATACTGGACACCAGATGTTTTCCTGCTTGCCAGAAATCCCATTTGAAGCACTGCCTGATCAGTGACTTCAGGTTTCCACAATGCAGTAAAAGTTGCATAATAGCCAACAGCTAACTCTAAACTATTAGGGATGTATGTAGGGAAGGGCGATATAACACCGTTGACGGTTATACCGGTGCAATTTCTCTCTCCCAGTGTAATGCTGAAATCTCGCGATATAATTTGGAGTGAGCGCACATGCGCTTTGCGGATGTTTTGGTCTGTCAGTAAAGCATGGGGAAAAAGCATGGCATCTGCAGCAGGAGAGACCGGCTCCGTAGAGGAGGAATTAGTTTGCAAAAAGGGAGCCACAACTGTTATCTGGAATTGGTTTGGGTTTCATCTTTCGGACCTCGACCAGAACACAATTATTTGCAAGCAATGCAAACGAACTGTCACTGCTAAAGGGGGAAACACGTGGAACCTCTTTCATCACCTCAAGCAAAAGCACTCGGCGGAGTATGACAGAGCCGTTAAAATGCAAGATGAGGCATCAACGCAAACGCCAAGTGTACGGCCAAAAAACAAAGCCAAAGCCCTCATTCAGCCTACAATCGCTGGAGCCAGACAGTTGTACGCCTTACGAGAAGAGCAGTCAGCGTTGGGTAAACTTAACTCAGGCAGTCACGTACTGTTTAGCCACAGATATGATGCCCATTCAGGCAGTGCAGAGTTGGTGTTTTTGACAAGAAATTTGACAGTTTGAGCAAATGCTACCTCAAGCATTACTGAAACAGTAGGCATTTTTTGTGCAATATGTTGCAAGACTACTGAGAATTCTATTGTCTTAATGTAATCATTTTCAGGAAACAATGTTTACAATTTTGTTTATCTTGAAGGCATACATTCAAGTACAAGGAAACGCCTATAAATCAGTTTTTGTTTTACAACTTATTACGCTAGCACTGCTTTTAGTACTAAAATACATGTTCAAAGCACTTTAAAGGGATTGTGTATCCTAGTAAAAGCTGCTGTTTTAAAGAATTTCTTCTGCAAAGTATATTGTGATTTATACCGTTATTGTGAAATTTCTTATTAATATCGTGATATAATTTTTTTGTCATATCGCCCTACCCTAGATGTATGCACTAGTCTTCAGGTTTGTGCTGGAGATAGGTCTGACACCATCTGCTCCCATTCTGGAATAAGGAAAACTCTCTAGTTTGACTTTCTTTGAATAAATTGCACTCGTTTTTGGAGGAAACACGATAGTGCCTTTGTAAAGGGTGTCAGGGAAGTCAGTTTTAAGGACACTTGGGGAAGCAAGCGGTGTTAGTAACAATTTGTTTTTGACATTTTATGTTGTTCTTTCATGTAGCAAGGTGGTATTGATGATTTAAGGTGCAATAGTCACCCATTGGAGGATTTTTACAATAGAGTATAAACAACCAATGTACACACTTTAAATTCAGATTTACCCAAAGTCCTGGTCAGACATCATTCGAAGTGAAGCTCAAATTAAAACCCACTAAAGTTTTTGAGTGGAGAGAGACTTTTGATGTCATGTCACTCAGTCAAATAGAATAAATTATTGTGAATGCATTTTTACTTGAACATCACCATCATGAGTCTCACCCCGTTCTCATTGTGCTTCTCTCCGGTGCTTCCACTTCTGCGACTCGTCTGCTCCTGGGACTGCTGACTCCCTGTGAAAAGAAATGACCACAGTCACAAATACAGGCCAAAGACACAAAAAGCCAAACACACAAGAGCGCACAGCAGAGCCGTTGAACACAAATTCAGATTTGGTTGGCAACAACTCTTGCCAGGAATAGTTTGAAAATTCACTGACATGATTGCACATGACAGAGGGATTTAAGAACTGGGCTGTGCACTGCTGACTAAAGCAACAAAACACCAACTTATCATAAATGCTTTTTAAGACTTAGCAATGTGCCACCTGTTAGCTTTGTATTAACACACGTAAACAGACTTCTATTAAATTTAATCACTGGAATTAATGTGTCAGAATGTGATCAATCGATCAAAAGCTGAATGCATTTAACACCTGGCTTTTTATGTTGTTAGATCCATCTAAATACAACTACAAAAAGACTGATGGCAGGGATGTGACTGTTTGAAAAGAGCCAATCATTTATTCCTTTAACATGTTCCATCAAGCATCAATAAGACTTTCTTCCCCATAATCTTTTCAATTCCAAAGGACTTTGCATGGAAACTGTGTTTACAAAGTATGTGTGCCAGGATAAAGACAAAACAAAGCTCTTACAAAGCTCCTTGGTTTCAGGGTATGTTAACTTGAGTACACAAAGCTGTCATTTTGTAAAAAACAAAACAAAACAAAAAAAAAACCTGCACAAATGACAATAAGAATTAATTAGTGAATTATTTGTTTGTAGGTTATTTCAGGGTAAAATGAGGATGAAGATGTATAATAGACTCAAACTTTAAAACTGATGGTACTAATATAAGTAATGTAAAATGATCAGATTTTCAAACATATATACAGTACACGCTGTTCTCACATCATTAATTGTGAGCCTGACCTGGCAGGCCTAGTAAAAATATGCACATAATATAATAATAATATGGAATATAATATATAGCAAAAAATACGATTATGACATCAATCAATATTGACATTTATCATGATGGATATTGTGATAATACTGACAATTAGAGTATCTTAATACTGTCAGAAGCCCAAGGAAACAGAGTTCATTGGCTAAACTTAATCACCTTAATGTAATAACAAATGTAAGTGTATGCATTTAATGAAAAGATTAAAAAAAACAAACAAAACTGCTAAACTTTCTGATTAATTTTAAACATTCAAAATTTGAAAATAGATTTCAAAATCTGAGTTGCACCTGAATCTGTAACCTGCATCATGCACTTTGTCAGAGCCAGCATGTTTTCCCATACCAATAATTGTGAACTTTACAGAACTCACAGATAGAAAAAAAGGTATTAATGGTGTAATTAGTGTGTCTTGTAAACACTGAAACCTCCAACACATTCAGTAGCAGGAAGTGAAGCAGTGCATCTGTCAATCAAATGCAGTGCAAACTCTCAACAGTTTTCTTTACTACTTGACTACTTGAGTGCAAACATTTACCCGCCACTTACAATCTACTGACATTTATAATTTTCCAAAAGGAAAATGTAGCCAAATGTGGTATTTGATGGATGTTGCAATCATTTCTGCTGTTGATAGGTTAAAGGTTAATTTGCTTTATATTCCCCATAGGGGGATTTATTCTTTGCATTTCATCCATCCTCAAGCACACACACACACACACACACACACAGCTCCTCGTATTAGCATTAGCAATTAATATCAGCACATATCATACAATAGGAGCTGTGAGCTGCCATTGACGGCACTTGCAGGCCGACTGCAGATCTTTATTGGTGTTCAGAAGCACAGACAGGTGAATTAACTTATATGAACCGGTTTTTAATGGTGGGGGAAACTGGGGGATCTGAAGGAAACAAGCACAGCTCAGAGACAACAGATAAACTCACAAAGAAAGAGACTGAGAAACTCTACATACATGGAATTTGTTTTTTTTTTATTTTGAGAGGAATATGTATACTGCCTCTATGTCAACATAATTCAAAGGAGTGTTCTTCATAAAACATGAGGGGCTACAGCTTCAGATGCTCAGGCCTAACAACACCGCTATCCTAATCTGTAAGTCTATGATGTACCAGAAATTCCCCAGCATCCTTTTGCCCTCCAGGCCTCTGCAAGGTACAAATGCACGGAGAGCATAGGAAGTTTCAGAAAGAAGAGGCTGTGACAGTACACACCTTGATCGCTGCTCTCTGTTGGTGAATCTTCGTGCCGGAGGAAGAACTTGACTTCTTGTTTCCGAGGCCCCCATTTCTGCAGGTGTTCATACATCATGTGCTCAAAGGGGATTGCTCGCTCTGCATTAACAAAAAAGTATAAGAGAAAGCTCATTCAAATGCCTTATAGAAACAAAAGCAATTCCGTTTTGTAATTCTGAGAATAAACAGGGTATAGACTCATTCATTTTTATTATACCATCTTGTTTTCGAATGGCTGTTTGGAAAAGATTTTTAAAATTTAAATCACGCATTAATATCCCTGGGAAAGCTCAGACTGCTGTGATTAATTATCTGTGCTATCGCTTGTTGTATTTTATTGCTCTCCTTGGGCAAAAACAGAAAAAGAGATGAAGACAGAGAGGTTTTGGGAGGTTTGGGGTGCAGACAGCTGCATTGTCAGGCACCAGCCGAATACGATTGCATAACGCAGGTTAATAAAGCCTCTGGCTGGGACGTTGTTTTCAACTGGGGAGTGGCCCCCTCAGCAAAAAGCGCTGATAACATGGGTGTGTCAGCACGACGGGGGTGATGGGAGCAGTCATGTTGACCGAGTGGAATCTGTTGTGACAGTGCTGTGTCCTGTCCCTGCACGTAACACTTCTCTAATCTAAAAATCAGTATTTTAGGTGAATTATTCTAAGCTGCTTTATATGTTCGTGTTAATACTTTCTTGTACAAACATCCACATTCTGTCTTTCATGATCATTTTTCTCCACTTGTGTAGTCAAGCACAGCCCTGCTCATTATTTATTACATTACATAATTTAACGAAGAGATTTAACAATAAAGGAGGCAACATAAAGTGGTTACACGAGCAGTTTTTAAGCATTTCAATTTACAATATGCAAGGAGAATATTTTAATCCACATCTTACCATTGCCCCTCCAAACTTCGGCCAGGTGGCAGCCGCTCTCGCCGGGCTCTTTGCAGAACTCGACCACATCCCGACACGTCGTCTCAGGGGTGATGGGTACCTCAGTCACAGCCTGCTCCCCATCACTGAGGTACACTGTCAGTATCATCTGAAAAAAATTAAATAAAAAAGAATACGAGTGAAGAGAAAAGGTAAGGCTTGAAATGATCCTGCTGCGACTGTAAAGAAGAAAAATAGACTTGACATACCATAATAACCTGAAAAATCTCATAAATGTAAATGAAAACTGTTAAATAAAACCTATAGAGCTACAATATATAAGCTTTTTTAGGCAGTGCATATGGGAGGAAAATTTGCTTTGGATAAAATAATAATGACACAAAACAATTATGCAAGTAATAACAATCCATGTAACTGTCTGGTGGTTTAAGACGAAGCTTAACCCACTCCTGCGTTGTACAAAGCCCAGTGTGCTGACACCACATTTCACTGTTCACTGGCCTCCACTGTTAGTCTGGTGGACTCATGCCTCTGCCTGCCACAGTGCACACTGTTTACTATGATTAAAGCCCTCCATAGCACTGCACATACACAGTTTAGACTAGGAGGTAAGACATAGCAATACATGCCCTCACACGCTTGCTCTGTACATTCAGGAAAAGAAAAAACACAGACATTTGAAAAATTCACTTTAAGACATATTCTATGAAGAGAAGAAATGTCAACATATTCTATAAATTACCCATAGTACATCATACATAGATAAAAGCTTTTAAAAAGATCTAATAGCCTGGAAGCAGAAGACTTACTCGAGGCTTTAGGGGCTGCTTTGTACTTGCAGCTATTACACTGCACTACCACACTATCAATCTAAATGTTGTCAGACTAAGCCAGGAGAGTGACGAGGCAATGTTACCACAATGTGACCTTTGGACTAACCTACATGAGATTGTATGCATACTTTGTCTTCTACATATACTGAGGGTCAAATGAAAAGAGTCCTTATTGTTTATACTCCAGTCGTTTCTGACTGACAAGAAGTAAGAACAAGTTACTGTTATATCACAATTCTTATCTGTTTATTTTAAGACATTTCACATAAATACTAAAAGAACTAATAATTCCTTATGCTATATTATACGTACAATACATTTGTTTGTTTAAGAGATGAGAAGAGACCAAACTACTGTTACTGTATATTCACAAAATGCATTGTTTACTATGTGAAAAGATTTTCACTGTTTCTAAACATGAAGCACAGGCAGGAGGTTGAGGTGTGCCTTTTATTCCAAGTGAGCAGATTCCCTTTTCTGTGACACTACTGTAAACAGGGCTGTGATGGGCTTGCAGAATAAAGTGCAGAAAGAGCCAAAATAGAGACAGCGCTGCTATAATAGAGTCAACAGATTCACAGGGATATAGGAATGTTAGTCATGTTTGAGAAGTGTGTGTTCCGCAGCCTTTTTGTGCAACTTAAGATGTCAGTCGTTGTCAGTAAACAGTAGAAGATGAAGATCTGGATTCCTTCTCTTTCAGAAGCTTGTGTTAAACAGTTCCCCAGTTTTTCCTTCAGGTCTGTGATCACACAGGAATTTCAATAAATACCAATATCTACAAATTTACCATATAAAACCCACAGCACAGTTCACTTTGTTTAATGTACAACAATTAAATGCCAAGTGCACTGCAGTTCCATCTGTCTATTACCCAAAAAAGCCCCTTGGGTGCCTCTGATGCGCTAATAATTGTCATTTTGTGCTGCATGCTGCCATATAAATTCAGTCACTGTGCTACCTATAGATTATTACTCAAGGAGTTTCCCCAAGACTAAAGTGACTCATCGTTTTAATGATGCGCTGTGTGTGATTCATCGACATTTCTGTGTGCAGCCTTACTGAAACAATATGATTACTTATGCTGTGGAGCTGCTGCCACTTCACTCAGTTTATCATCGCCATAATTGTCCATATTCTGGCCAATTCAGAAACTGATGATAAATGGTAGTGGAGCTCAGACACCGATCAAGTAAAGAGCTCTTTTCCAGTGGCTTTGCTCCACAAAACCCAGCAGTTGTCTCATTATTTCAAACATTTATGAAGCTGCTTACTGTAGTTTTCTCTTATACAGACAGACTAATGAATGCTGTTTTGTGACCTGATCTGCTAGAGTATTACATGAAAAAAAATCCTTGGGGAAAAGCATCTGAAAACCAGGGATGTAAGTATGCTGGAGACTAGTTATGTCCGAATTTTACTGATAGATAATTACTTTGCAAATCCCCAAGGGACACTGGAATGTTCCCAGCTGCAAAATAAGACATAAACACAGTGCAGGAATAAATAAAAAAACTCAGTGAAGCCCAGCAAAATCAGTTTTAATATAGTTAAGACTGGTGCCATTATTTTATTTAACTTATTTTACTTGATATTAAAGAATCTATTTCGATAATGGACACAACATGTATTTAATTTAAATGCATATTTTTTGTAAGAAAAACAAAACGCATAATGTAATGTGACAAAGCAGCAATAAAATGAATAGTCTAGCATAAGGAACATTACTACAATCAAATACTTAGTCTGCCATTTATTTAGTAGTAATCCTGTGCTAAAAAAAAATTACATACTAATGCCCTAACATAAACCATTCAATCAATCTGCCTAGAACAGGTGAAAATTTGGGCCTAACTGAAATTGCTTCCAGTCACTAACACAAACACTCTCAAATGTACCTTTACACTGACAAAAACTACCAACTCATGTCAACATACATGCAGAGAATGACACTGGAGAAAACAGAAACTCCAGTGATCCAGCTGACTGGCCACAGGAGAAATACGAACCGCCCTCACTAAGTTGCGTCTGCCCATGTTCTTGGCTCTTTTGCCAGCCCTCCGTTTCCTCCTGATCTCCTTCTTTGGTGGACGGTGATGCTCCTTCGCCCAAATGGGGTTCTCCTTGGAGAGGCTAACAAGGCCACGTAACACTATAGTCACAAACCTCTTCATCATAGCACTCCTGCTTTTGCAGGCATGAGACAGAATTGTTATGCCATGCTGAGGAGACCTCTGAAACCGACAGCAGTGCGTGCATTAGAAAAGTGCTGCAGAGGAGACTTGGGAGGAAAAAGCACTTGCTGTATGTGTAATTCAGAGAGGGAGGGGGGAGAGAGCCAGGAAGAAACAAACAGAGAGAGAGAGAGAGAGAGAGAGAGACTGAGAGACAGACAGAGAGAGAAAGAGACAGAGAGTCATAGGGTGGCGGATGTGGTAGAGGGTGCCACCAAGTCCTTCTATTAGAAAAGTGACCCCTGGGATGTGCTGGTGAATGAAAATGACTGAGTCCCTGCTGATGAATATAGTTTAGCCACAGCTATGAGTGGCAGGCAGGTCATGGTACAGTCAGGTTGAGATAACTCACCAATTGTGAAAATCTGACAAGAGATGACTACAAACAGTATACATAGAGGTGTGATTTTAGAGTGATAACATTACAGTGGATTGCATCTTAACTCTTACTGTAGGGATTTTATCCTTTAATTTTGGAGTGGAAGATGGAAGGCCTTGCTTGGGTGGCCAGATAGCTAGTAGGATGATTGAAAGAGTCAACTCTTTTCACCAGTTCTGTCATTCACTTATTCAGTAAGTATGAAAAATATCCAGTAGGAAATATTTAGGATTTATATTATTATCTATTGGTCTTAAGAAATGTCCCACTCACAGTGCTATCTGAGTAGTTAGTTGTAAATAAAACCTAACTATGCAAAAAGGAGAATTTATTTAGAATATGAATTTATGTAATTAAATATAAAACTGTAGAAGTGATCTAAATAATGGCACTGTACTGTTCCTCACCATATTTGATTTGCATCTACTTTTTGAAACTTCCATACAAACAATTCCTGCTCAGAATTGCTCCCTTCTGTGTCATATTCACTGTATGTTTGTGTTACCTTCAAATATCCTCCCTGCATCTATGCTGTGATCAGTCCAAAGTGCCCAAATTACAGAAACTATCAATGTATGATTTGTGCTACATCACATAAATTATAGAGCCCAATATGAAATATCACCATCACACAGTCCTATTAATGGCTCGATGCAATTATACTGAAATATGGTGCAGTTTACACATTTCATGCCGCAAATATAAAGCAAACATTGCCCGTCTGGGTAAAGTGGAATTGAACCATGTGAGGGAAAAAATAAAGTAATGATGTGATGAGAGACAAACGGAGAATATGACAATGAATGGTAATATGTATTTACTGACTGAGACAAGAAAAATTACTTCACTTTAGGTCTTGATAATCCTGTTTAGATTAACAATTGCATTAAAAAATAAATAATAATGTTTTACACTGAGCACAGATATCTCTTTCCTTTTGAACACAGTGAGAAACTGTGAAAAATCTAAAGTAGTTGCTATAAGATTAAATCTACTAAAAAAAAACAAAAACAAACATGTGTCTTGGATTTAAAAAATGACTAAAATGCATTAGAGGGAAGCATTAAAAAAATGTGGAATTAACAATATAAGCCTCCAGGAAAAAAAGGACACCTGAGAGGCTCAAACAGGTTGATGTTAAATAACTGTCAACAGTGCTTTACAGCAGGTTTGGAGAGAAGACCTAACACTACCTGTCATTTCCTTTTAACTCATGACATTTGACTGTTTAATGACAAGCGCTTTGTTATATGACAGCCTGGGTGATGCTATTTTTAAACTGCTGTACCTCTACAATACAAAAGGCAACAATAAGATGCAATGTTTACTTTCCTGTAAGTCATATTCTGCCCAGCTCCACTACGTGAGATTAATGCCACTTGACAATCTACTCAGCTCAAAAGTTCCCCTTAACAACAGAGCATTAGCCGACGCAGCCACACAGACCTAGATCTGCCAAGGTCTCATTGGCTACTCGAGTCACGCGAGAATCAAGTGCAGGGCTGCTCTCTGCTCCACTAGCTCTTTGACTCTGATAGCCTGTTGGTGCCACAGGGTACAAACGTCCACCGAGGCTACCATAGCAGTCAATCCAATGAACACAACCTTGGCTGCAAAAAAAATGTTTGCTACTTATACACAACTTACACTATGAAGTGGTGCTCACAAACCTATGTGAAAATTTGTGGTAAGTCAGTTCACAATGGAACACAAAAGAATATTTGAATGCTGTAATTTCAGCTACCACAGCGTCATTTAGAAAGAGGACTGGACAAAAATGCATCACCTCCTTTCTTTTATGATGAGGGAACCTACTTTTCCACTGTAAACTTATACTGTATCCAAGTTCATGTTCCCTTCCCTGAAGGCCAAAAAGGCTGAAATCAGTTTTTCCCACAATCCATCACTGCTTTCTCAGCACTAAAGGCAACAAAAGAGGTCCCAACAAAGCACTATTACCATTCAGGTATTCTACTTTCTGCAACAGAGGCTATCTTGAACAACACCAAACACCAACTAAATGAAACAGCCTACTGTACCTGCTGCCATAATCATAGTAAACTTTTTTCAGCATTGGATAGTTTCTTCAACTTCTTTTTATCAAAAGACAACTACTACTTGTTTGATTCTCTGTGAATCCGATGGCACAGATTATAATCTCCAATGTGTTAGAGAAGCATACTGTATACCTTGCACTACATGATTTATACAAAGATCCTCATTGGGACACTGTTTACTTTTCCAGTATCTGCAGTAAAAACCATCATGTGGAACTTGCAGCCTGCAGCAATATTGTGAACATGAATAATGTACTACTTCCAGTTTCTGTAGATTTAGGTAACTTAACCTTAACTTGTGAAATTTGCTGCCTCCAGCAATTATGTAAAGATATGCAGATGTGTACAATCTATCAGTAGTAGTTACATTTTAGCTTTCTATTTGGTGAGGCATAAATAATAAATTGGAAAAATGACACATTAATCTTACTTAGATTTGTAACTTCTGTGGACACGGATTGCCAGAAAACAGTACCCTTTATAATTGGCTTGTTCTGTTCAAGAGTTTGGTAAGGGAGCAACATGACCACCACGTCAGTGCAAGCCCATGGCAAGACTAAAACGTACTTGTCGCCTCACAGTTTTCGCATGGGTCTGACTTTGTGCACATACATGCAACAGATGTGAAGACAATGTAGATGTTTTGGAATCGAGGGTACGGGTTGTATGGACTTACCGGCATCATATTGGCAGCTTTAGCAGGTCAAATCCAGGGGTGCATCGGCAAGTTGGCTAACGGCACACCCACCCTCTCTCAATGGCACCACCGGAGAGTCAACCGAGACCCACCTTGCTAGTTAATAAGCTCTGGTTACTCCAATGTGACAACCAACTGGGCCTCAGTCCTCTCTGGAAACAAAGACAATGGAAATTTTTTAATTAGTACGAACTAGCATGTTAAAGAAGTTTATATCTAGAGTCCGGTGAACATAACACCTCTTGTTATTACACGTAAATTAAATGGAGCTCATCCAGGCGTGGCTCCGTGCAGCTGCTGCTATAAACAAGCCGATGGTTAGCCATTCAGTGTTGGCTCGTATTGCAACGCTAAAGCGACTTAAAACACATGACATGCAGGGAATCGTTATTACAAAGTTATAACACGTTAATTACACTCACCAATGTCAGGGGCGATTCATCGTTTCATCGCCTAAATCCGAGCTACGTTACAGTCAAAGGTACGTAGCTAACCGGACCAGCTGACAGCCCACCAGCTAACGTTATCTCTGGGTGTTAGCTGTATTAGCTTGTTTCAGAAGCGGCTAAAGGACGGTATGCAAGGCGATCTCTCCACTCTCGTCGGCCCTTTAACTCGGAGTAGCTGTTCATCAGCACAACCTCTAAATGCAGTGGCTTTCAAGCAAACAGAACTTATAAATGTCCGTCCAAATGCGCTAACTCTTTTTTTTACGAACACAATGAACCATCGTTAGCTAGGTAGCGAGGCTAGTAGACGAAAATACAAATAGCTGGATTCCAGTTGTTGACGGTAGGATGGGCGGGGCTACACCGCAGTACGTCGACGTAAAATGTCAAAAATCAAACGTCACCGGCCGGGTCAGCCTGCTAGCGTAGCAAACCGGTTCAAAAAGCAGGGATAAATTTAGACCTGTGCAGCTGGCTTGACTCATTTTGCTAAATGGTAAATGTTGGCACTGAAAGAAGTCTAACTATCTCAACATTTCTTTTCATCCGGAATATTCACTTGTTTATTGCGTCAGACGATGTGTGCCTTTAGATTAGCCATAGGTCCATAATCGGACACGTAGCCTACATTTAATTTATTATAACTGATCATAACGATCTATATGTATTGAATTATTTGTTAATGACAAAAACTTTAGGAACAGAAAACAAAGAGCTCAGTGGAATGTATGTGCTTGCTGGTAGGCAGAGACTGAATGACTGGTTTATTTATTATTATTATTATTATTATTATTATTATTATTATTATTATTATTATTATTATTATTATTCAGCAAAACACACTCGGTGTCAGGCCCACAGTGATTTCTACACCCATCACAGCTCTACATGTGTGCAATATTGTATTGTCGATGTGAAAGTAGAAGTAATGCCTCTTTCAGACTGCATCAGTAATCAGTAAGCTTGAAGAACCCAACAGCCCCCACCCCTTCCTTGATCCCTCAAATGAGCATGAAAACAAATGAATGATCAAATTATTTATAAAGTGCTATATATGACATGTGGAGTCCCATATCAGTTATCTCTAATCACTGCATCTCAATAAGATCTTCAATACACCAATGACATCAAGTGGTTCAAAACCAGAACTGAAAATGTCCAACACATCCTTAATGAGCAATAAAAAGCACCCTTCTAGAAATACATAATTATTAATATACATAATTTACACTAATCATAAAAGCACTGCCCATACCAATATGCATGAACAATACAATAAACGTTTCATTTACACAAACTAATATCAGCATGTAATGATTATTTCATTGCAAACTGCAAAAAGAACCATACTTTTTGACATATAAAAATGCAACAATATTTGTTTGCAATTTATAAATAAATATCCTTGGCTGAAAAAAATCCCCTCATTTAAAGTACAACCACATAACCTGGCACTATGATGTATGTGACAAACTGGTAACATAAATATAGTACATGAGGCAAAATATTTGGGCTACTCCTAAAAAATGGGTTGTCTGCTCTTCATTTGACTTTTCCTTGTCTTCTTAACTGAGAAAGCACTTTGTCTACCTGCAACAGAAGACAAAAATGAGTTTACAAGTACATAGAATCTTGCAGCTCACTTCGATAGTGATTATTCATGATGACAAATGACATCATGAACACAGTAAACAAAGCAGATACAGAGGTAAAAGAAAAATGTGCTTAATTTTTCATTTGTACATTTCAGACATCATGTAAGGATAGAAAATAAAGATTGATTTTGGTGGATACTTTCAACCTCTGGAAACATCTGCAGCTGTAAAGGTAGTGTAACACTTACTGTGATGAACCAATGAGACTGTGGCCCATAGCGAAGCTGGGATTTCATGTTCATCTTACTAGCTGGTGCTAAAGCATGGAGATGAAGGTGAGGAACAGAAGAGAACGGAGGGATGTGAAACCCCATCCTGTAAAGATACAAAGTGGTTTTAAAAGTACAGTCATACCACAGCGCGTACAAAATTACCACAGCCACTGTAAAATACAAACAAAATGGTAACCTGTGAAGCAAAGCAAAGTGATGGACAAATGGAGGATATGTCAGAAACAAATAAAAACAAGCACAGTTAGCGTCTCCATTGTCTCTGTGATATGATTTGTGTGAAATGGATTTACCTGACATCATCACAGATTTTGTTCTTTTCCAGTATACTCCTTCCCATCTCCACCATATGCTCCACTGTCAGCAAACAAAGCAGCAAATGTTGGGTTATTTTTCCTCTAAATATTAATAAAAGATTTAAGTATTTCTTGGATTTCCAGTAAGGATTTTAAAAACTAAAAGCCTTTCATTGGATTTGAGTAGTTACAGCTCATTCATTTATTCTACTTCACCAGTTAATTTCTACATTTTGTGAACTGAAGAAGAAAGGATTTGTAAGAAGTAAAAAAAAATAAAAAATGCATCATTAAAGAAAAAGAAAAGACTGATGTCTGCAGGTATTGTACCTCTTCAGTCATAGTACCTGAAGCAATAGAACACAGAAAGCCCACACACTCACAGATCAATGATGGCAAATACAAACAAAAAACATTCACTCACATAGTCCGTCTGTTCTTGCAGTGCAAATATAAAAGAACACAAATTATCATAAAGTCAGATGGAATTGAATTGATTCCTGATTTAAAAAGCAATGACAATAAAAATTAAGAATAAGAATAATACAATTAATAAATACATCAACACTAAAACACAGATACTGAAACCAGCATGCAAAATAAAGAGAAAAATAAGTTAATATAATTCTATATTAAGTGTCATAATAATGGGGCTCAAGAGTACTTAGCAGTGCTATAGACGTTTGGGGGGAAATGCACTTGTAGTGGTTAGTTTTGTATTTACTTGCTCTGAAAACATACCTCCAGGGTAATAACTCATATTCAGGACAGAGGATACGGCATGAGCCTGGTGGACAAAAGTGCTCTCTCTGGTTTGGAGTGTCTGGTAATCCTTGTTTCATTACTTTCAGGCTGTTTCAGTACCAGGCTTATGGTTGTTGCCATGTACACAGGTACATTATAAGTACGCTGGAATTTCTATTATGTTGCCCTTGAGTCAAGGAAAACAAAAGAAAAAAGAAACAAATGTTTGACACTGTTTATGGTGCTGATGGCAGCTCTGAAGCATATTTGGGTTCCATTTGTATTAAAAATCTTGCTTAGAAACAAAATAACGTATTCTCCATGAATGAGTAATGTCAAAGGTCAGAATAAACTGAACTAAGACCATCAAACAATTCCACTTCGTCCAAATGCAAAGAAATGACTTCTCTCTCTTTTTTTTTTTTTTTTTTTTGTCTTAACCCATAAAGATCCACACAGCCACTGATTCACTAACCCTATCAATACATGTAAACAATTGGTGTAAAATACAGTTTATCATCTTTTCATGGTCATCAGATATGACCCATTTGGACGTTCAGAAGCTCTGTAATGAACATGAAACATCTTCTACAGCATTGCTTCACCAGTAAAACCCATGAAGTTTGATAAGTGACAGTGCAGGGACACGCTGGGTTTATGCTCAGTTATTGATATCTTTGCTGAAAAAGTCACTTTTTCTTCAGTTTTCCTTGTTTCTGATATAATGACCTTCAACTTTAATCTGAGTTTTAATGAACGTCTATATAACCTGTAAAAATTGAACAGAGGAAAATAAATGATTTACATGGAAAAAATACAGAGGACAATACTGTAATAAATGATGATAAATCACTTAAGAAAGGTTAAAACTACAGAAAAACAAACTTTTCAGAACAGTCACAAAAGTAGCAGTGGGTTGTCAAGTACATGCAAATACAGATGCAGCTATTTATATAAGAGGAATTTTTTTTTTTTTTTTTTTTTTTTTTTTTAACAATATATAGTGATAAATCATTTAGGAGTCACCACTAGGTCTTTTAGGGTTAAAGGATCTGTTTTGAACATTGACAATATTTATTTTAGAGTGAAATGACAGAAGTGTTGGATCAATGACAGTGGATGGAGACACTTGGTTTGACATATGTGCAGTTAATGATATTTTTGACAAAAAGGTCCCCTTTTCTTCAGTTTTCTCAGTTTCTGATATAAAAACTCTCAACTTTAATCTGAGATTTTATTAATATATGATCAGTAAATTAAATACAGGAAAATACATGATTCCCACAAGAAAAAACACACACAAAGTACAAGGGATAATATTATAATGAATGGAGATAAATCACCCAAGAAGGGTTAACTCAAGAGAAAAATTCATTTGGGAACTGACACAAAAGTAGCACTGGATCTTTGCGGGTTAATGCTACTATTAGAGGCAAACACGAGCTGTGAAGACAGAAAATGAAGTCTGGACCTCTCACCTAGTGGGATGTTTTCAGCCTTCAGACTCTTACAGTTGTCGATGTGAGTCCTTGGAATAATGAGGTAATGATGTGCGGCTCCAGGCTTCAAGTCCTGAAAACAAACCAGCTCAGCATCCTGTCCAGAGTCAGACAGATGAGTGAGGATCTCCACCAGATGAACTCCGATCAGTGAATGAATGAATAAAGGGCCTGTACTTACACTCAGCAAGATTTCTGTGTCAGTCTGGTTGTTTACTATTTGACAGAAGGGACAATCTTCGCCCACAGACGTGTCCTGACACCCCACGGCCGTGTCCATAATGTAAAGTGTAGGTCGTGTCGGAAGTAAACACAGACTTGGACTTTTAGGCGTGTCTGCTGAAGTCAGGACATTCAGCCAATGACGGAGCTCATCGAGCCGGTCCACTGATGCGTTTAAGGAATCCTCGGAAATTCCCCAGTCAAAGTATTTAAGTCCTTAAAAGGTATGGTTACAAACCGTTACGTCATGCTAACGTAGATGCACAATAGTTTTAGTGCTTCTATTTAACATCTGTAAAACACTTGTGTTCAGTACAGTTATGACATAAACAATGGGGCATATTGCTTTGCATGTAAAGGTAAGAAGGTAAACGGAGATGAAGATGATAGTTAACCCTAGAAACACTTCCGCTATCAAAAGTAACACCATCACTATCGCCAGGAGATTTTTACCCGATATAATATACCCAATAAAAAGTACTTGTCAAAAAAATCGATCAAAATATGACAACACATGACAAATTAGAGGGGTTTTCTTTTATTTTCAACTGTGGCATGTCTAAGAAAATGGGAAAAAAAAAAAAAAAAAAAGGCATGGGAGGACCCTAAAAAATGCTACAAAATTACTGAAACATCAGGAATTCGAGAACAAAAAAGGTTAATCGGCTAATCTAAATTGCCCATACGTGTGAATGTGAGAGTGATTGTTTGTCTCTATATGTCAGCCCTGTG